>APFE031101102.1:240476-331143 GCA_000404065.3 Pinus taeda
TCCACAACTCAAAACTCTGACCATTAAATTTCTCGATCTCTATCTTTCCACTACTCACCATCTTATTTCACCACTAGAATCGATCTTGCAGATCTCCCATTGAACAGGGTCTACCACAAGCCCGAGCAAAATCCCTCGGCAACAAAAGTGTCCCCTTGAAGCCAAAATTGTTCTGATTCCAAATGTAGGTTTTAACCCCGTACAGAAATTACCTGCATACGAATTCTAAAACACAAAAAATAAACAATGCGAAAGCATAACACTTAAAACACATATACACAGAGATTTTCCCCTGAATCCCAAAACTAGGACTACCAGCTTTATTTTTCATTATGTTCCTTTCAATGTTATAATACATATTTATACATGTCGAAGCATCCAATACCATGGACCAAAACACCCTGTGACCTCTTGTGACCCCCCCCCCTGCTACACAATCGGCACAACGAAGGGGGGGCTCCGCACCCCCTCTAACCCCCTAGTTAACTACGTGGGCTAGTCGTGGAAAGAATATAACACAAACCAACACCTCCAATTGAGTTTTTAACCTGGTATCCACTTCTTTGTAGGAACATTCCCTTTTATCAAATAGATCTTGTTGATCTCTAATTTTATCTATGAGTCTTTTAACTTCTACCTCTATAAGATTTCTTTCACTTTCACCCATAAGAGAAACTTCAATTGTTCCACTGTCACATTCATTATCTTCAATATTGCATGAACAGAGAAAGGTATCACCAGAGGACCAAAAATCGGTACCTGAAACTTCTCTTGCTTGTTCATCTTCATTCTGAAGTGATTCTGAATTTGAATATTTTCTTCCATCTAATAGCCAAATGTCTCTAACAATGTCATTGTTTCTTTTAGATGTCTTCTTATTTTGAGTTGCTTTCTTCTTTTTCTTCTTTCCCATTGTCTCGACGAATCTCCTTCAAGCGATCAAGCTTCTGCCAAAGGACCTGCTCTGATTCCAATTATTGGGAAAAATACTGAGAGGTGGGGTGAATCCATATTTTCAAATCAATAAATTTTTCAATTCATATTTAGATTTCTATACGTGACTTTACTGAAAGTAACCCGCGTGTGTATGCGATTGTTCTTAAGTCAAACAGCGTACATCGAGTAAACTTATGTTTCAGTTAATTCATCATATGTTTGTCTTCAACTAGTGCATCAATACCTTATTAAACATTAGATAAATAGTAATCATGTGTTGTAAGAACAAAATAAGCCATCACACATAAGCAACACACATGAATACCAGGATTTAAGGTGGAAACCCAATACGAGATAAAACCGCACGTTGTTGTTGTATTTTTCTTCTTTTAATATAAATAAAATAAAAAAACTACAATAATGTACTGGTGCAGACTCATACTAGTACTTAGGCACCCACCTGCAAAAGGATACAACCTTCGTTCTTTCTCCAACTCCTACTAGAAGGGAGATACAACCCCCTGGTTCTTGTATTGGTGTAAACTTGTACCAATACGCAGGCACCAACCTGAAGAAGGCTACAACCTTCACTCATTCTCTAGCTGCTATTGGAAGGGAGCTCCAACCCCCTGATCAGATCACCAGCTACTACTGGCAGGGAGCTTCAATTTCCTCACTAATTCTCAAACCCTCAGCAACATCCATGGACCATGTTTCATCAAATTTTCAAACTGAATCCACCTTCTTCAACACATTATAACTTGTACACCACGTTTCATCAAATTTTGAGACTAGACCCATTATCAACATTTAAGCTCAATATCAACTCATCACTGCAACATAGTCATCAATCTCTAACATAATTGAATCAATCAATCACTGAAACCAATTCATCAATCACTAAAACCCAATCATCAATCTCTGATATAACGGAAACCCAAATCATCAATAACTGAAACCCAATCATCAATTATTGATATAACTGAAACCCAAATCATCAATAACTAAAACCCAATCATCAATAACTGAAACCCAATCATCAATTACTAAAACTCAATCATCATTCTCTGAATCAACCAATCAATATTTGACACAACTAAATCAATCACTAAAAACAAAATCAACTAATACATAATCAAAACTTAACCAATCAATCGGAACAGTCAAACCACTATAACCAGTGCACAGAACAAAACTCATAATGTTGCCTGATGGTCCATCCTTAAGGAATTGCAGGGAAAAACAAGTCAATAATGTTAAAACATCGAGAAGGGAAGAGGTTGATTTACAATAAAAACCATTGAAAAACTAATGGCGAGAGGACCCCCTTTATTTCTCCTCTGGGGAGCCACATGGCAGACTACCCAGAGTCCCTTGATCCCGTAGTGTCGTAGTCTTGTAGTCCCACAATCCCAAAACATCACACGATATCGTTGATTTTCAATCCAATGCAAAAGCGTCGAGGGAGTCAAAAATATTAACAAAGTAAATGCATGGAAAAACCAAGGTCAGGCAAACTCTTTCTCTCTCCTCCACGTGGCAGTATGGAAGGTGATGTGGAAAGTAAGGAGGACATGTGTCACTCAGTTTCAACATTTTCAGGAGTCTTATGGGGCCATTTCAAGGTGACACATGTCACCACTCACAGGCTGACACATGACAATGGTGACATCATCCTGCATATTAGCCATCGCAGCTACCATGGGGAGAAACCTAAGGAAAAGTGCATTCAGCGTCGTGATGTGGTATACCGAGTAATAAAGAAAAAAGGACCCTGGATGCAATAAGTTATTGTGATCTATTTGATGAGGTCTTCGTGTCTAGGATATCAGCCGATGCAGTGTAAGGGGCTATCAAATACGTTTCAAGTTACAAAGGAAAAGGCCCCCGAGCAGCAGCTAAAAGCCTTAGTGCCCAAAGGGCTAAGCCCCTGGTTCCAACCCTCGGTCATATGAGGAAAATTACAAAATAGGCTATAATAAAGGGGGCTATGGGGGAATTGAAAAAAGTGTCTGTTTCACCTATTTCAGAGATAAAAAGTATGTGCTTGAGAGCCTTCTTTTCCACACAATAATACACGACCCTAAGCACAGCTACACCGAAGGTATGATCTAAGATCTTGAAGAAAGAGTTCAAGGGAGCCAGAACGACAAGAAGAATTTTCCCCCCAAAATTATTCCCTCGGTACCAAATAAAGGGAAAGGTAAGCATAATCCTGACCCTGCCAAGGTAAAAGTCCCCTTGAATAAGGAAAGAAATATCTCAGAGGGGCACACACAAAGGACGCACCTATTCTACAGAAAAATGTCAGTGGTAGTGAAGGAGAAGCAGATACACAAGGTATAGAAAAGTTCCAATCTACATTCAATCTTCAAAAGAGCTTGAAAAGGTAAATATATATGTTCCACTGACTAAGCTTCTGAAGCGGCCTACCTATAAAGCTCGGGTATCTCAATTGATGCATCCATCAGTCTCATCACCCACCCATGATTCTCTAAATATTTAGGAAGAGAGGCCAATGGTGGTATTTGGGCTGCATGTGGAAGAACATGATCCTTCTACTAGACCTTTCTATGTGACTCTGGGAATCCATGACCTTATTTTGCATAATTGCATGTTGGACTCCAGAGCCTCCCATAACCTCATGCCATTGGAAGTAATGGAATAGCTTGGCTTGCAAATCACCAGGCCCTAGAAGGACCTATACTCCTTTGACTCCAAGAGGGTCAATTGTTTGGGAATGATAAATGATCTAGTGGTGAACTGGCTCAGATCCCTATGAAGAGCACGGTATTGGACATATTAGTGGAAGATATACCCCCTCGTTTTGGCATGATGTTATCTAGATCTCTAGGTTCCAAGGTGGGGGGCTCTATCAAGTTGGATCTAACTTATGACACCATTCCCACCTTTAGAGAAGAAAAAAGGAGGCTATATAGAGAAACCAGGTTTGTAAAAATTGTGACCTCAGCTAAAGGCTCAAAAAATCCATAGTGTATGGTAAAGAAAGTGACCTCTCCAGTCTACTCCTATAAGAAGATGAGTCTATCTTAGAAGAAACATCAGTCCACCTAACATGGAAGCTAGAACATCAACATGCAAGTGAAAGAAAAGTATGGAAATTATATTTTGATGGATCCAATTCAAAAGAGGGAAATGGGGCAGGAGTATTGTTGGTATCTCATGAGGGCCACCTGATAGCCCTCTCATACAAGAGAGGAGTTCTAAGCAACCAACAACGTGACAGAGTATGAAGAACTGTCGTTTGGGTTACAGACTACAAAAAATATGAATATTAAACGCCTAATAGTTTATGGAGACTCTTAGCTGGTCATAAGACAAATCGGAAATCAACGCCATGCCAAACACCCCAGACTAAGGAGCTATTGCAATGAAGTGTGGGATTTATTGAAAACTTATTCCTAGATTTTAATATCCAATTTCTTCCTAGAGAAGGAAACATAATGGTTGACTCCCTTGTTGTAGTTGCAAGCACTTTCAAGCCCCCTCAAAATCCTCTCCTTAGATATGAGGTGGAAGTCAGGTGTAGACCCTCCATACCTTATAACATCAAGCACTGGCAGGTGTTCAAAGATGACGAGCAATTGAAACGATTCATAAAATTCTTTGGGGAGTTTTCTAACTCCACTATTGATCAAGAAGAAGAAGAAGAAGTAGATCAAGAAGCCACTTCATGGAAAGACGCAGTGGCTGGGTACAAAATTTTTCAACTGAAAGGGAATACTATCCCTTGCAGACTCATCCCACTAGAAAGGATTTTAATAAAGACAACATAGCCACCAAACAGATGGCTCCTAAGATGGATTTCAAGTACAATATTGCAACATTGGTTTAGAGGAGGAGCCCCAGATGATCAAGTTGTTAAAAGGAATCCCCTTGCATTATAAACAGAGGTATTTAGATCTTTTCTAAACCTACATAGATTTTTTTGCTTGGTCTTATGATTATTTGAAAATTTTTGATACTAACATCATACAACATAATATTCCTTTGAAAAGCAGAATGAAACCCAGAAAGGGTGGTAAGAAAGATGCTACAGGAAAATATCATAGTACCTTTAAGATACTCTGAGTGGGTAGCGAATTTCGTCCCGATCCGGAAAAAAGAACGAAGAGATAAGGCTATGTGTGGACTTCTGGAATCTAAACAAGTCATCTTTGAAAGACAACTACTCGTTGCCCAACATTGATAATATATTGCAGAAGGTGGTTGGTTCATCTAGAGTGTCCATGATGGATGGGTTCTCTGGATACAATCAAGTGGTAGCTCATCTCGAGGATTAGTAAAAGATCGCTTTCACCACCCCGTGGGGAACATTCATGTATGCTCGCATGCCTTTTGGGCTGATAAATGCAGGGGTCGCATTTCAGAGAGCCATGGACATAGATTTTGTGGGAGAGCAAGAAATATTCGTGGTGGTCTACTTGGACGACATCACAATTTTTTCCAAGATCGAGGAGGAACACATCCTCCATTTAAAACTCACCTTTGAGAAGTGCAGGCAATATGGCCTCTCCCTGAATCCTAAGAAATCAATCCTAAATGTGTTGAATCTATCATCCACATTCCTCTTCCTAGGAATAAGAAAGAATTCCAAGCCTTCTTGGAGAGAATAAATTTCTTAGGGCGATTTATACCCAACTATGTAGAGATAGTCAAGGGTATTACAAACATCCTCAAGAAGGGAAATGAAGTCAAGTGGATCCCTGTCCCCATTGATTCTTTTAGTAGAATAAAAGAAGCTTTGGCTAAAGCCCCAGTGTTATCCAGCCCCGACTATTCAGTGCCTTTCTACATCATTTCTTTCACCTCTCCACATATCATCGATGCAGTGCTACGACAAAAGAAAAAATGGGTTATGAGCATCCCATCACCTTCTTCAGCCAAGTCATAAGGGGAATTAAGCTAAAATATAACATATTGGAGAAAAAAGCCTATGTGTTGGTCAAGTCTCTAAAGGAATTTTGCACGCATGTGGTGCAATCGAAAATCACAGTGTTTGTCCCAATGACAACAATTAAGGACATCTTGGTGCAATGAGACAGCGAAGGAAATAGGGGCAGGTGGATAGAGAAAATAGAAGGATACAAGATAGAAACAAAGCCTACCAAGCTCATTAAAGGCAAGGCATTGGCAAAGGTATTATCTAAATCCAACTGCAAGCACTAGGGATAAACTTGATCACAGAGGAAGGTAGACTAGAGGATCACCAGAGTAGTACTAAAACATCTGAGCAGAAAATCTATGCCAAATATGAGGGATCACCTTGGTATAAGTACATAGTTCATTACCTCTTATTCTTAAGGTGCCTGTTGGGGCTTGAAACGTCCAAATACTGAAGCCTGAGACTGCAAGGGCAGATATATATCATATCCAATTGCCTACTCTACTAGAAGGACCCTATGGGGGTATTGTTGCTATGTTTGGTGGAAGGGGAGACCCATAAAGTGATTGGGGAGTTTGATGGAGGATTATATGGAGGGAATTACAGCTGGAAGACCATGGCACGCAAAATCCTCAAGGTTGGATTCTATTGGCCTACATTGTTTGGGGATGTTCATTCTAGAGTTAGGATGTGCCAGAAATGCCAAGTGCTTGAGGAAATACAGAAGTTTTCTCCTCTCCCCCTAAGTCCTGTGCATGTGGAGGAGCATTTTAGACATTGGATTCTAGACTTCATAGGGTAGATAAACCCACCATCTAGTGGCCAACACAAATGGATATTAATGGCCACTAACTATTTCACCAAGTGGGTAGATTCCATCCCAGCTAGAAATGCTACAGACTTAGTGGTGATAAAATTCATGGAGGAGAACATTTTATCTCGCTTTGGTTGTCCTTTAAAAATCATCACTAATAATGCTTAGGTCCTCAAATCTTCCAAGTTCACCAGCTTCTTCCATAAATATAATTTCACCATTAGGCACTCCACTACATACTACCCTCAAGGCAATGGCTTGGATGAATCCTCAAACAAAGTTGTGGTGAGGGTGCTAAAGAAGACCATCACTGAAAATCAAAGGAACTGGGACACCCAACTAAAGTTCGCTCTATGGGCCAACTGAGTAATTCCTAAATGATCCACTAGGAAATAACTTTTTGAGATAGTGTATGGCAAGGTTGTTGTCTTCTCGCTCCAACTAGCAATGCCAGTAGCAAGGTTGCTACAAGAAGTCGAGGAAGAGACAAGTGCCTTGACAAAAAGGATAAATCATCTGCTTGAGCTTCATGAAAAAAGAGAACAGGTGGAGGCCAAATTTTCCAATTACCAACAAAATATGAAATCTTTGTTAGACAAGAAGTTAAAGGATAGACCTCTTCCGCTAGGAGATTTAGTTCTTAGGTGGGATGTCCAACGAGAGGAAAAAGGAAAACATGAAAAATTCGATCCACTATGGTTTGGCCCCTTCAGGATTGCAGAAGAGAGAGGGAACAACACATATATGCTTGAAAATTTTGATGGTGAATTGTTGGAACTTCCAGTAAATGGTTAGTTCCTCAAATTTTATTCTCAAAATTAGAAGTACCTGTCTTACACTCATTGTAAATATATGGTGTGTGTATTGCAATTGTTATTTGAATTTTCAATTTTAAATAAAAATTTATACTTTCATGAAAGTTATATTTTGATTACAAGTGACTCCATGCCCAAAGGAGTAATTCGCAGTGTCTAGGTTCTCAGCACCTTGCTAGCAAGGCATTGTCCCCAATTGGAGCCAATGTTGTCACTCATTGCATTGTGGGTTTCAGTTCGTCGAGGTTGCCCAAGAGTAGTGAAGTTTGAAGCCACCTTCCTAGGCCATATAAGCTCTCATATCCAAGTCATTCCCACTTCATTGCATGGTTCCCGGAATGAGCTTTCCAGTGGTATATAGAAGTCCCAAAATGGACTTATGGATCAGAAGATATGGCTTGTTGAAGATCAGGAGTTCTGTCGCCCTGAAATGAAGGAAAAGAGCCTATCATAGGGCCTCGGGCATAGCAATTCAAGCATATCGGAAGTGGGCAGACCTTGCCAAGACATCCTTTTCCACACGATGTACTTACAAGTATTCAAGGATTCCTTTTGGGTTACTCATCGTAAGCATTACATTTCAAATATATATGGATTGTGCATTTAAGGATCTTATGGGAGATATTATTGAAATCAACAAGGATAATATCACAGTGTATTCAAAGGACATAAAACATAACATTGCACGTATCAAGCATGTATTTGGAAGGTGCCATAAATATGGAATTTCACTAAATCCAAAGAAGACAATCAAGGGTGCCATAGAATGCAATATCCTTGGTCACATTGTTCCAAAGGAAGATGTGAAAGTGGTTCTATAAAGAATAAAGCGAATCAAGGAAATTGATCCACCCTAAAGTCAAAAAGCACTGCAATAATTATTTAGCAAGATCAGCTTCATTAGAAGATCCATCCCCAATTTCTCTAAAGTCACCAAACCTCTCAAAAAATTGTTGAAAACTGATGTCAAATTTAAATGGGATGAAAGAAGCAAAATGGAATTCCAAAACATCAAAAAAACAATTTTAAAAGCTCTTGTATTGATAAGCCTTGATTATTGAAGAGATTTTCTAGTTTTTTATTTTTTCTTCCAACGATACTATTGCAAGTGTTTTTCTCAAAAATAATGATAAGGGTAGAGAGCATCCCATAGAATTTGTGAGCAAGATTCTTAGGGATGAAAAGTTAAAGTATGTTGTCATGGAAAATAAAGCTTATCCCTTCGTCAAATCGCTAAATAATTTCAAGACATACATTTGTTAATCGATATGATTGCCTATGTTCCTCATCCAACAATGAAAGATATTCTATCTCAATGGGATTCCTTGGAAACCATAGGAAAGTGATTTGTGAAGTTTCAATAATATGCCATGGAAATCAAGCCCTCAATGTTGATCAAAGGAAAATGGTTAGCTCAGATGATGGCCAAAGGAAATGAAGTGGCTTTTGGATTGAAGTATGAATCATGTGCCATAGTTTGCACAATAAGAAATGAATTAAAAAATCATTATTAATACAAGGACATCTGTTGTGAAGGGGTTGCTGGGGTTAATTAAGTCAATTTTGGATAAATTTTCTAGTTTCTTTTTGTAACAAATGTAAAGTCTCCTCGAAATGTGGAAAACGGAGCGCAAAACTAGTAGAAGTCAAAGCAGATTTAGTCCCTTAGTTGGGTAGGTGATAGAGTTGTTTTGAGACCCGCCCATGGTCCGCAGACCATGGTATTGTAAAGCAAAGGCTATATAAAGTTGAGTCATAACGAGTCTAAAAAAAATCAATAAGGAAGAATAATTATAAGGATAAGGTGCTAAGGAAGGAAAGGTATGTTTCCTGTACTTAGGCGACAGGGGAAGGCTCCTACAATTGAGTGCATGAAGTCATTCGTAAGTCCGCAAGTTAATTGTGCGGACCCCTGCAGCTAAGTGCACAGGGATAAAGTCTGTATATGAACGTTTATATCTAATAAAGATTGTTTTGGGCTGAAATTGATGCATTTATGTCCTTCTATTTACTTCTGTAAAGTTTATGAATCTTCGCTCTGTAATCTATTTAACATGAATTAATGCTTATTTACTATGTGGAACTGGTAGATCTATAATATTTAGGCATGATAAGTACAATTAAGTACCTTCACGAAGATCTGAAAGTCGTTTAGATAGAGTTGTAGTAGTTTCCTATTCAGAACGGACAAGGCTGCGCAAAGGTAGATCTAAGCCATAAGAACCTGAGGAAACCATCACACAGGCATCTAGATGCAGAAACCTAGTTCTAGCATCCCCCTATGTTGCTTCGGGTGAGACTGCAACCTGCATTATGTAGGTTGTTGCCGAAAGGGCCAGCAGTTATGGTTTTTTTGGTTGGCGCAGTTAAAGTTGAACTTGGGTCAGACCCCATCAATCCAACAAATAGTTATGTTTTCAAGACCATAATCTATATGAAGAATATATGATTTCGAATAAGTGGTTCCCTACTAAGAAGGAAATCGAAAAGTGACTCGATCAGAAGTTACACACATTTACATCTCTGGAGAACAGAAACTCATAGTTATCCAAGGAATAATGGTTGAATAGATACTTGTACACCAATGAAACAGAAGCCTTTTTCTGTTTCTTCCCTTGTGAATTTCACGAGTGGTTGTCTAAATTAGCAGACAATCAGGGTACGTGGAGGCTCGATGGGCCTATTCTGTGGACTCCAGAGCTGGTGAAGCACCTGGAAGCTTCAGAAAATATCATTGTGCAGGCTATTTATCACTGGATAGATCATATCTTAGGAGGATTCATCATTGATCTCATGATTGACATGACCATCATCTATAGTGAAGGAGAGTGCAGGTTCTTCAAGGAACCGCAAGGTAAGTATTTAAAATGCCTAAAAACTTAGATTAAGATGATGTTTTGTGAGAAACAAGTTATTCCATTACCTTGATTTTTGGGACTACGCGAAGTGGAAAACCCTTTAGAAGGAACAAAGAATCGGGCTCTGAGTAGAGTCTGCTATTAGGATCCTCTTCCAGCGATGATGAAGGAGCTATTCTGAATACACCGTGAAGTGTGTTGCAGATAGTAAGTCAGGGTATTCAGAGGATACCTCACCCATCCACTCCAACTCCACCTCCACCTTCCCTACATATACCTACACCCTCACCTCCACCTCCACCTCTGCACCAATCGTTCAACATGGAAAATGCATTGAAGATGCCAATCTTCAATGGGGTGGGAAGCGAAGACCCCGAACAATTCTGGTTTGTTGCAGATGTTGTGTGGACAGTGCAGCAAATTACTAATGATAACATAAAGAAAGTGTAGCTGGTCACTGCGTTGCAGGATAGGGTGCTAACTTGGCATATTAAATTATGTCAAGATAGCCTTGTCGCGACGTTGGCAGAGGCTCAACAAGCTTTGAACAATGAGTTTAATAAGCATAAGTATTGCGCAGTCTATAAGTGAGTTTAAGGAAATACAACAGAGGGTAAGTGATTCCTTGTGGGATTTTGACCAAAGGCTAAAATACCTTATCTGGTAGGCTAATATGAAGATCACAAATGATCAACATAGAGATTGGTGCATTGGCACATTGTTTCCTCATCTAATATTACCATTATCACAGTAGAAAATAGGAACGTAAGTGGAGGTTTCAAAGATCGTGATGAGGTTAGAATATTTTCCAGTGTAGGATACGAATGTTAGAGTACAACAGATTCAGTCGCAGCTGATAAGTCTACACATGGAGTTGCAGAGTTTGAAGACAGGAAAGGATGCTCAGTCATAGGTGTGCGCTAAAGTCTGGTGTATGAAATTCAAACACAAAGGACATGATACAGACCACTGCCATTGTATTAGAATTACTTGATTGGAGGAGGTCATGTGCCTCTAAATCCTGAAAACATTACGGGCCCGAGCATGGGAGTACCATTATGGTGTGGTATTTGTCAGATCGTTGGGAAGCACGCAACTGATAATTGTCACCTCTTACAGAATTTTGTTCAGACACTGCAACAACTGTTTTATACTTCTGTAAATCAGTTGGACATTATAAATGAAACTACCAAAGTTATGAATTAATGATGGAGTGGACTCCTCTGTATCAGATGCAGGCGGAAAATCAGCCTTAGGATCAGGGCACAGAGTATTCCAAGGTCGTGGAAGAGGAAGAGGAGGAGGGGCTAGAAGAGGTCACGGACAAGTTATTTGTTATAACTATGGTGAAGTTTGACATTTTACGCGACTTCCAGAACCCAACGCATCCATCTTGTCAATATTGTAGGCAGTTCGATCACGTGATAGAATATTTCCCAGTGTTGATTGCCAAGATGTAGGAGAAGAAGACACAACAACCTACGCAGAACATCTAGATGATGAGAGCGGAGCCTCATGAAGAGGGCCATAGTATTAATATCATAACACGCATTGGTATGGCTATAGGAGAAGATAAAGGAAAGCAGCCAGAGACCAAGGGATGGGTGCACAAGGCTGATAAAAAGGAAGTTGGGTTTGACCTCAACCGGGCTAAAGAAACTTTCATGGAAGCTAAGAAGAACTTTGTTGAGGCTTCTATGTTGGGGAGTCAGCAAAAACCAGTTGGAAACAGTGAAGTGCAAGATGTGGATCCCTCACTATTAGCCACTTTTCTAAAAACTTATATGAAGTTGTTGCAGGATAAGAAGGTAGTGGAAGGGCTCCAGAAGCTAATCAACAATTGCACGAGAAAAAATAAGATTCCTTCATAACAGCGCATTATAAGAAAATTGGGTAAACATAAGAAGAGAACAAGGCATGAGATGAGGTTGACTGTGCAGATTGGAGAATATGAAATGGATCAAGTCATCTTAGATCTAGGATCTAAGGCAAATGTACTACCGAAGAACACATGGGAAGGGATGGGGAGACCTGCACTACAATTGTCTCTTGTATAGCTACGCATGGCCAATCAGCAGAAGATCATTCTTATGGGATGCCTGTATGGGGTAACAATTGATATTGAAGGAGAAAGTGCTCTCGTTGATTTTGAATTAATAGAAATAGTGGATGATAGCACTCCTTACCCTACGCTATAGGAATTGATTGGGCCTTCGACATGGATGCAGTAATTAACCTGAAGAAGTGAAGGATGAAATTTGAGCAGAAGGTGTTTAGGGTACAATGAACCGGTCTGCGACTATGAGGAGCGATGACTTGGATAAAATATACAATATTACTGCACGTGACGAAGCTTGGATAAATTGCACTGCAGATGGACAGATCACGTGGGATAGAGGCAACTCTTGTACCTTAGACTCAGATGAAGAACTTGAACACTAGCAGAATAGGTTGCATGAAGTCTCTACGCTAAGTTGTAATATGATGACAAAATCATTACGGTGCGTATCTATGGAGGTAAGGAATCTCCCGCATTATGATGGCTTAGATGATGTTAATTTATTTTTGGATAATTTTGAAAGGGAGGTGTCAGAGGAGCATCATTTAGGGTACAAATAAGGATAGCTTCTCTTACTGGAAGGAATACAAGCGGATGATGAAGTTAAGGCTTCAATCCGCTTATACCCGTATGACTAAAAAATACATCGAAAAGGATGATTCGTGTGAACACTTGGCACGGTGGACTAAAGCTTGGGGAGAAGAGCCAAAAATAGAATGGGTGCATATCTTCTGTCACACCTTAATTACTATTCCAATGAATTGGTACTTGGAAACAGATCTACACCACGGGATGGTCGAATGGGATATCTTGAGGGAGAGTTTCTTATTAACTTTCAGCTTTGAGGATGGATTTGAGTGCATTGATGAAGCACTCCGGGAAATTAAGGTTGTTATCTTTAGAATGAATGAAGAACCGGTAGAATGGGTTCAACCGAACTAGAGTACACAGTTGTTCCATGCGCTGGAATGTTACAATGTGACTGCAGAAGAAGAAGAAGAAGATCCATGAAAAATAAACATTCCAGAGACCGAAGGATGGCACGAGATTAAAGGTCCTAAAGAAGTGAACCCTAATATATCAAAACCTTTGAAGACCAAGCAAGTAAATAATGGGTCCAATGCACAGCCTAATTTTGCAAAGATATGTGATTATTGGGATGAATATAAAGTTGATAAAGTTGCGGAGCTGCTACGTGAGTACCAGGACTTGTTTCCCACTAGGTTCTTGGACATGAAAGGAATAGTAGGGGATATGGGAATGATGAAGATCACCATGAAGCCCAAAGCCTGTAAAACAAATACCCTACCGATTGAATCCGAAGTATAAGGAGAAGGTGCACAAAGAACTGGACAAAATGCTGGAAGCTGGAATTATTGAGCCAGTAGAAGAATCTGATTGGGTGAGCCCTATGGTGGTTCAAGAGAAGAAGCAGCATGGTGAAATCAGAATATGCATAGACCTAAGAAAGCTCAATGATGCATGCGTTCATGAACTATTTCCAACACCATTTACAGACGAAGTTTTGGAGAATGTTGGTGGACAAGAAGCTTATTCATTCACTGATGGGTTCTCAGGGTACCATTAGATTAAGATCACATCAGAGGATCGCAGCAAGATGACCTTCGCGACGAAGTGGGGATGCTTCCAGTACACAGTGATGCCATTCGGACTGAAAAATGCGCCCGCGATCTTTTCAAGGGTTGTAATTGCGGCATTCAACGAATTCATCCATAAATTCTTAAAATTATATTTTGATGACTTGAATGTATTTGGATTGGTAAAGCACCACATTCCAAGTCTATGCCTTATGTTGGATACTCTTCACAGATACCATATTGCTCTAAATCTGAACAAACTTATCATTTGTGTGCCTTATGGGATATTTCTCAGCCATGTAGTCTGTATGCAGGGATTAATGATAGACCTTGTGAAGATAGCTTTGATTTTCAATTTAGAAGCTTCAAAGAATGTAAAGCAGTTGCGCACAATGTTGGGGCACACTAGCTACTATAGAAAGTTTATCAAAGCTTACGCACAGATAACTACACCTATGGAGAAATTATTGAAGAAGGGTGCTACTTTCTGCTGGGATGAGGAGTGTCAGCGTGGCCTGGATGTGTTAAAGGAAAAGATGGTGATTGTGCCAATTTTTGTATTCCCTGAATTGAAAAAAAAAATTCATGTTCATGTGGATGCCTCTTGCCTTGCATTAGGTGTGGTATTGACCTAACCAGGTGAAGGAGAGATAGATCACCCAATAGCCTTTGCAAGTTGGAAATTCTCAAAAGCTAAGAAAAACTATTCTACTATAGAGCGCAAATGATTGGTGATGGTTTACGCGCGGTAGAAGTTTCGACATTACCTGTTAGGCACGCATTTCAAAATGTACACAGATCACTCCACTCTCAAGTACCTAGTCAACAAGCCTGTGTTGGGGGGGAATATCTGTAGGTGGTTATTGTTGTTTTAGCAACATGACTTTTAGGTGATTTTGAAGCCTCGACGATTGAACGCGGGACCAAATTATCTACCCAGAACTGAGACAAGCAAAGAACCAACTAATTTGGAGGAAGGGTTGCCAAATGTGCAGCTCTTCGTTGTATGCATCGTCAATGATCATTTTACTGATATAATCCAGTTTTTGACTACTGGAATGGCACCGGAAGGATATACTACTCAACAGAAGAAGGAATTGGTGGTCCCCGCAGCTGACTTTTCTATGATTGCGGGACACTTATATAATATGGTCACTGATGAAATATTGTGTCGATATGTTTCGGAGTTCAACCAATCTAGCATCCTCGCCAAAGCACATGGAGGAGTGGCGGGAGGACACTATGCAGGCAAGGAAATCATGCAGAAGCTTCTGCACGTAGGATTGTGTTGGCCAACGATACATAAGAATTCTAAGGCATATTGTAAGGCTTGCAATGCTTGTCAAAGGATGGGGAAGCCATCATGAAGGGATGAATTTCCCTTAAATCCATGGACTTCATTAAAGGTGTTTGATAAATGGGTGATTGATTGTGTAGGTCCAATGCAACCACCAAGAACAAAGACAGGTGTGCAGTACATTATTACTGCGACAGAATATTTGACAAGGTGGGAAGAAGCACAACTGGTGAAGGACTATAGCACTACTACAACCGCGAACTTCCTATTTGAGTATGTATTGACAAGATTTGGGTGTCCTAAGATATTAATGATTTGATAGGGGTACGCACTTTCTAAATGAAACTATTTCTGCGATGCTCAAAGAATTTCATGTTTATCATCAAAAGAGTATGCCCTATCATCCTCAGGAAAATGGTGCGATTGAAGCATTCAATAAAATTCTGGAAAATGCATTGATGAAGGTCTGCAACGCATAGAGGAACGATTTGTATGTGTGCATATTAGCGGTCCTATGGGCATATAGGACAATGTGTAAATGTTGATAGGACAAACTCCGTTCAGGTTTGTCTATGGGATCGAGGTTGTAATGCCCATGGAGTATATTTTTCCAAGGCTATGGATTATAGCATTAACTAATATGGTGGATCGCAAGACTATGGAGGAATACTTCGTGCAGCTGTTGGAATTAGAAGAAGACCAATTTCTAGCAGGATTTCACCAACAGGTGCAAAAGGAGCATCAAAAGGCCTGGCATGATCGACATATTAAGTTGCAAACCTTCAAGGTGAACGAGTTGGTCCTACTCTATGTTAAAAATTTCATGAAGTTCCCTAGGAAGTTTCAAATGCACTGGTTGGGACCTTATGTAGTCAAGGAAATTACAAATGGTGGCACAATTCAGCTTGCGAAGCTAAACGGGGAATTATTTCTCGGAAGAGTCAATGGAAGTCTATTGAAGTTATATCAAGAAGAACATGCCCCTGCGCAATGACGACGTGATAGCAAGATAGTCTTAGTACTCCAGCCAGTTGTAAGAAAGTACTTGACTATAAACTACATTGCCCAAAGACTGGGAAAGCGAAGTAAGGGGTTGCAGGAGGGAAGCCAAAAGTGCGCCAGGAGGAGCTGCAACAAGAAATCTATGCCATAGAGATTGTTGTCGTGCATAAGGGTCCAAAAATAGCCATTCGATGCACTGTAGTTGATTGGATGGCAAAAATCCCATTAGGAGGAGCACGTAGGCTGCATTTATGGTGCAAATATTTGGCAATTTTCCGTCAAAGATGCATTTATGATCATAAATTGGAGGGAACGGTTGGATTTGAATTTAAAATCACTTATAAATCTATCATGCTCGCCTACAGTGGACCACTTTTCCCTCTAAAAATTTCTTGTGAATTTTCTTTCCTTTAGTCCATGAACAGAGAAGATTGGGAGGAACTTCTTTCACAACCAAGGTGCGCAAACTTTCCTTATTGGAGCCATAAAATCATCCTTGAGAAGATGATTGATCCCACAGAAGTCGTTGTCTCTGAAGCTCCTATATATGATGTCGCAGCCCCTGAAATTTTGTCGACAAGAGAAGCTACACCGTTTGTGCCTACGGAACCAAGGTCGCCTAGGCCTAAACCATCTGCAACTAAGGAAAAGCATAAGAAACCACAGGTTGTACCAGTGAGGCAATCACCGAGGAAGATCCCTACTGAGGTTCGATAGAAAGGGAAGATGGACAAGTCTAAACAGCCACATGAACCTGTGGATCTTCAAGAAGAAGAGCTTCGCGAAGGGGTTGAAGAGTTGGATGTTGAGGAGGGAGAGCATATCACTAAGCTCCTAGAGTATATCCCTCCACTAAAGGGAAAAGAAAAGGTACCCAAGGATCCTGATGACATTAAATTCATAGTCTCTACACCACTATTGTCAGAGAAAGAGCCATTTGAAGGCATGATCTTAGGGCGCATTCCCACACTCAAAATGGAGGATTGAGATCTAGTTGATCATGAAAATTTCCCGATGTTGGCAACAAACAAATATCTGATGAAGATATAATATGAGGAAATCGGGGTCACGCGACTAGATCCTATGAAGTGGGTCAGCTAAACCAATATCAACACAATGTGCATACACCAATTATTCACATCATTTCATGATGGTTGTCTCTGGCTGGGAGAACCCATCCCTATTACAAAAATTCTAATCTACCGCATCACAAGGTTTCCCTATCAAGGGGTGGATCTAGCTGAGGAGTTCGGAGGCAAGAGTAAGGAAAAGAAACTCGCGGACAAAATGAAGAGCGAGTTTGGCTTAGTGAAGAAGTCACGTATATACTCTATCTATTCCATAATAAACAAGGCGGTGTATTTTTCTACCAAGATTTTGGCTTGCAAGGTCATGAGAAAGTGTCGCGAAGATGAGGTGTCGGTGCTAGTCATTTCACTAGCTTCACAATGCACGAATGGAGTGCAGTACAACTAGGCACAGTATCTCTACAAAGAGTTTATGTTGAATTGTCACAAAGCCCAAGATGAAGGTAAGGCATTCCACTATGCCTGGATGTTATTTTTAATTACCATTGTTGCATGGTGATTTCCAGAAGATAGTCAGTTCCTGCCGCATGACAATGATTTACAAGAGACAGCGAGGTTCGCTTCACTGTGGGCTACAAAGGATCTAGAGAGGATCATGGAAATAAATATATTTTGGGTGTTGGTCGAGATGGACCTTCGCACGGTGATTAACCAAAGGCCAAGGTTGTCACCTACACTATTTGAGCATTTGGAGGCCTACGTGGAGTTTAAAGTGGCATTTCACAACATATCCATCCATGTGAGGCGAGATCCTAAGAAAGTATGCTACAAGTTGTCGTACCTAGTCACCGATGCAGATGAGGCAGCTCTCAGATCTCGGCACAGGAACAATCAAGGTCGAGGAAAGTTCCTCCATGCAGGCCATAGCCACTTAGAAAAATAAAGAGGATAAGCAAGCTACAGCTTGAGAGAAATTAGCACAAAAATATAAGGAAGTTGTTCCTAAGGCACCTACTGACAAGGAGCGCACCGCGAAGGAAGCTTCTACTAAGGTAGCTTCTAACAAGGAGCACACTGTGAAGGAGGCCACATTGGAGGTTTAAGAGTCTTCTTCTCAACATATTACAAACAAGGAAGAATCTGAGGAGGAAGGACGTGGTGGCGAGGAGCAGAGAACTCCCTTTAAATTGTAGAAGCAGACTAGGGAGACCACTTCCGTGTCGAGAAAGAAACAAAAATCTGATAAGTATGCACATGCATATCCATTGGATCTCACTGAGGGGGACTTGGATGAAATCATAGACAAGGTCCACGATAAAACTACCAAACTGTGGCAAAAATTGGAACAACAGTATCAGTAGGCACTCGAGAACGTGCAGAAGGGTTTGCACGAATTGCATATTCAAACAAGTCGACTACAGATGAGTGTTAGACAAGCGAATGGGATTCAATAAAGCCTGCAATAAGCCAGCACATTGGTACTGGACACAGACAGGACTTTGGACCTCAGAGTTATACGATTACCAAAAGGATCACTGCGCACAAAGGCAGATGAAGCAAACACCCAGCTCGGACAAATCAAGGATGTGCGTGTCAACTTAGCACGTTGCCTATTCAGACCCTCCATGCACTTCATCAAGGGGTATCAAATGAGCTCAGAATCTAGGAACAGCGCGTGCCATCAGTTATCAGTGAAGTTAAGATGAACAATGAGAATTTTTTTGCAAAAAAGGCTCAGGCGCTAAAAGAAAAGGAAGAACTAGTTGCACGAAGCCAGAGCTTGGAGGCAGCAATAGCATAGGCATGCAAGATGCTTCCAGAACTTCACATTCCAGAGGATGCAAAATCAGCTGCAAAGATTCAGAAGTTGGTTGTCACAGTCAAAGACTCAAAGGATGAAGTCAGTTGAGTGACATTTGAGTTCCAAATGAAGATCTCAAAGCTAGACTTGAAATTGCAGCCAACCACTCTGCCAGAAGTCTGGGAGTAGTGCAGAGCAGCCATCAGGGAGAGCATGGCCACTTTGGATACAGCAGTCTAAAGGCTACACACTAATCTTAGAACATGCAATGGAACTATGTACAACTCTGCAGGAGGACCCAAACCTATAGAAACTTGGAATAGATATCAAGGATATGCAACCAATGTTTGATGAACTTAGGGAGATTGCACACACCTTGGTGCCAGCCTAGCACTTTGCTCACTTGACAAAAGGAAAACAGCTTCAAACACAGATTGAGGAGCTGCAAAGGAAATAGGTTGTCTTAAAAGAAAGAATACAGCCACGGATAGAGGAAGTTAGATAGATTACTCTGTCAATCCAAGAGAATTTGCATACACTCCAACAGACACAAAGGACCATGCTCCTCGCAATGGAAGGCCCAACTACAAAAAATCTAGTAGAGGAAGTGCAGCAGGCTGCGATGCAGGGTTCTGTCGACTTACAAGTACTGAAGATAGAGTTCAATGACCTCCGCAACAATATCGATGCACCAGCTAAGTGACTCAAGGGTGAGTGAAGGGGTCCCTGGGGTCAATTGAGTCAATTTTGGATATATTTTGTAATTTCTTTTTGTAATGAATGTAAAGTCTCTACGAAATGTGGAAAGCGGAGCACAAAAGTAGTATAAGTCAAAGGGGATTTAGTCCCTTAGTTGGGTAGGTGATAGAGTTGTTTCGAGACCCACCCATGATCCACAGACCATGGTATTGTAAAGCAAAGGCTATATTCAGTTGAGTCATAGCGAGTCTAAAAAAAAGTCAATAAGGAAGAATCGTTGTAAAGGCATGGTGCTAAGGTAGGAAATGTTTGTTTCCTGTAATTAGACAAAAGGGGAAGGCTAAGGAGGAATGACCTATTGTAGAGTTTTGTGAACCCAACGTTTCGGACTACCAAGTGAGTCCATCATCAGGGGAAGATGTGTCAATAGATATTCTTAAGATCTTAATGATGTATCCAAGAGCTATAATTAGGGTATATAATTTAGATTGGAAATGAGTTTAGCTCTGGATAATCTTAATTTCTCGAATTCTGATGGGATGTCCATCATATCCCTTCCATGGTAGGATTTGGTTTTGTTAAATAATGAATCCATACAGGTGATGATAGTTTTAGATAGAGGAGGAATGACCTGTTGTAGAGTTTTGTGAACTCAAATTTTCAGACTACCAAGTGATTCCATCATCAGGGGAAGATGTGTCAATAGATATTCTTAAGATCTTAATGATGTATCCAAGAGCTATAATTAGGGTATATAATTTAGATTGGAAATGAGTTTAGCTCTGGATAATCTTAATTTCTCGAATTCTGATGTGTTGTCCATCATATCCCTTCCATGGTAGGATTTGATGTTGTTAAATAATTAATCCATACAGGTGAGGATAGTTTTAGATAGAGGAGGAATGACCTGTTGTAGAGTTTTGTGAACCCAACCTTTCAGACTACCAAGTGAGTCTATCATCAGGGGAAGATGCATCAATAGATATTCTTAAGATCTTAATTATGTATCCAAGAGCTATAATTAGGGTATATAACCTAGATTGGAAATGATTTTAGCTCTAGATAATCTTAATTTCTTGAATTCTGATGCGTTGTCCATCATATCCCTTCCATGGTAGGATTTGATGTTGTTAAATAATGAATCCATACAGGTGAGGATAGTTTTAGTTAGAGGACGAATGACCTGTTGTAGAGTTTTGTGAACCCAACGTTTTAGACTACCAAGTGAGTCCATCATCAGGGGAAGATGCGCCAATAGATATTCTTAAGATCTTAATGATGTATCCAAGAGCTATAATTAGGGTATATAATTTAGATTGGAAATGAGTTTAGCTCTGGATAATCTTAATTTCTCGAATTCTGATGCGTTGTCCATCATATCCCTTCCATGGTAGGATTTGATGTTGTTAAATAATGAATCCATCAGAATTCAAGAAATTAAGATTATCCAGAGCTAAACTCATTTCCAATCTAAATTGTATACCCTAATTATAGCTCTTGGATACATCATTAAGATATTAAGAATATCTATTGACTCCTCACCTGTATGGATTCATTATTTAACAACATCAAATCCTACCATGGAAGGGATATTATGGACAGCGCATCAGAATTCGAGAAATTAAGATTATCCAGAGCTAAACTCATTTCCAATCTAAATTATATACCCTAATTATAGCTCTTGGATACATCATTAAGATCTTAAGAATATCTATTGACTCCTCACCTGTATGGATTCATTATTTAACAACATCAAATCCTACCATGGAAGGGATATGATGGACAGCGCATCAGAATTCGAGAAATTAATATTATCCAGAGCTAAACTCATTTCCCATCTAAATTATATACCCTAATTATAGCTCTTGGATACATCATTAAGATCTTAAGAATATCTATTGACTCCTCACCTGTATGGATTCATTATTTAACAACATAAAATCCTACCATGGAAGGGATATGATGGACAGCACATCAGAATTCGAGAAATTAAGATTATCCAAAGCTAAACTCATTTCCAATCTAAATTATATACCCTAATTATAGCTCTCGGATACATCATTAAGATCTTAAGAATATCTATTGACTCCTCACCTGTATGGATTCATTATATAACAACATCAAATCCTACCATGGAAGGGATATGTTGGACAACGCATCAGAACTCGAGAAATTAAGATTATCCAGAACTAAACTCATTTCCATTCTAAATTATTTACCCTAATTATATCTCTTGGATACATCATTAAGATCTTAAGAATATCTATTGACTCATCACCTGTATGTATTCATTATTTAACAACATCAAATCCTACCATGGAAGGGATATGATGGACATCACATCAGAATTCGAGAAATTAAGATTATCCAGAGCTAAACTCATTTCCAATCTAAATTATATACCCTAATTATAGCTCTTGGATACATCATTAAGATCTTAAGAATATCTATTGACTCCTCACCTATATGGATTCATTATTTAACAACATCAAATCCTACCATGGAAGGCATATTATGGACAGCGCATTAGAATTCGAGAAATTACGATTATCCAGAGCTAAACTCATTTCCAATCTAAATTATATACCCTAATTATAGATTTTGGATACATCATTAAGATCTTAAGAATATCTATTGACTCCTCACCTGTATGGATTCATTATTTAACAACATCAAGTCCTACCATGCGAGGGATATGATGGACAGCGCATCAGAATTCGAGAAATTAATATTATCCAAAGCTAAACTCATTTCCAATCTAAATTATATACCCTAATTATAGCTCTTGGATACATCAATAAGATCTTAAGAATATCTATTGACTCCTCACCTGTATGGATTCATTATTTAACAACATCAAATCCTACCATGGAAGGGATATGATGGACAGCGCATCAGAATTCAAGAAATTAAGATTATCCAGAGCTAAACTCATTTCCAATATAAATTATATACCCTAATTATATCTCTTGGATAAATCATCAATATCTTAAGAATATTTATTGACTCCTCACCTGTATGGATTCATTATTTAACGACATCAAATCCTACCATGGAAGGGATATGATGGACAGCGCATCAGAATTCGAGAAATTAAGATTATCCAGAGCTAAACTCATTTCCAATCTAAATTATATACCCTAATTATAGCTCTTGGATACATCATTAAGATCTTAAGAATATATATTGACTCCTCACCTGTATGGATTCATTATTTAACAACATCAAATCCTACCATGGAAGGGATATGATGGACAGCGCATCAGAATTCGAGAAATTAAGATTATCCAAAGCTAAACTCATTTCCAATCTAAATTACATACCCTAATTATAGCTCTTGGATACATCATTAATATCTTAAGAATATCTATTGACTCCTCACCTGTATGGATTCATTATTTAACAACATCAAATCCTACCATGGAAGGGATATGATGGACAGCGCATCAGAATTCGAGAAATTAAGATTATCCAGAGCTAAACTCATTTCCAATCTAAATTATATACCCTAATTATATCTCTTGGATACATATTTAATATCTTAAGAATATCTATTGACTCCTCCCCTGTATGGATTCATTATTTAACAACATCAAATCCTACCATGGAAGGGATATGATGGACAGTGCATCAGAATTCGAGAAATTAAGATTATCCAAAGCTAAACTCATTTCCAATCTAAATTATATACCCTAATTATAGCTCTTGGATACATCATTAAGATCTTTAGAATATCTATTGACTCCTCACCTGTATGGATTCATTATTTAACAACATCAAATCCTACCATGGAAGGGATATGATGGACAGCGCATCAGAATTCGAGAAATTAAGATTATCCAGAGCTAAACTCATTTCCATTCTAAATTATATATCCTAATTATAGATCTTGGATACATCATTAAGATCTTAAGAATATCTATTGACTCCTCACCTGTATGGATTCATTATTTAACAACATCAAATCCTACCATGGAAGGGATATGATGGACAGCGCATCAGAATTTGAGAAATTAAGATTATCCAGAGCTAGAATCATTTCCAATCTAAATTATATACCCTAATTATAGCTCTTGGATACATCATTAAGATCTTAAGAATATCTATTGACTCCTCACCTGTATGGATTCATTATTTAACAACATCAAATCCTACCATGGAAGGGATATGATGGACAGCGCATCAGAATTCGAGAAATTAAGATTATCCAGAGCTAAACTCATTTCCAATTTAAATTATATACCTTTTATAGCTCTTGGATACATCATTAAGATCTTAAGAATATCTATTGACTCCTCGCCTGTATGGATTCATTATTTAACAACATCAAATCCTACCATGGAAGGGATATGATGGACAGCGCATCAGAATTCGAGAAATTAAGATTATCCAGAGCTAAACTCATTTCCAATCTAGATTATATACCCTAATTATAGCTCTTGGATACATCATTAAGATCTTAATAATATCTATTGACTCCTCACCTGTATGGATTTATTATTTAACAACATCAAATCATACCATGGAAGGGATATGATGGACAGCGCACCAGAATTCGAGAAATTAAGATTATCTAGAGCTAAACTCATTTCCAATCTAAATTATATACCCTAATTATAGCTCTTGGATACATCATTAAGATCTTAAGAATATCTATTGACTCCTCACCTATATGGATTCATTATTTAACAAGAGAAAATCCTACCATGGAAGGGATATGATGGAAAGCACATCAGAATTCGAGAAATTAAGATTATCCAAAGCTAAACTCATTTCCAATCTAAATTATATACCCTAATTATAGCTCTTGGATACATCATTAAGATCTTAAGAATATCTATTGACTCCTCACCTGTATGGATTCATTATTTATCAACATCAAATCCTACCATGGAAGGGATATGATGGACAACGCATCAGAATTCGAGAAATTAAGATTATCCAGAGCTAAACTCATTTCCAATCTAAATTATATACCCTAATTATAGCTCTTGGATACATCACTAAGATCTTAAGAATATCTATTGACTCATCACCTGTATGGATTCATTATTTAACAACATGAAATCCTACCATGGAAGGGATATGATGGACAGCGCATCAAAATTCAAGAAAGTAAGATTATCCAGAGCTAAACTCATTTCCAATCTAAATTATATACCCTAATTATAGCTCTTAGATACATCATTAAGATCTTAAGAATATCTATTGACGCATCTTCCCCTGATGATAGACTCACTTGTTAGTCCAAAACGTTGGGTTCACAAAACTCTACAACAGGCCATTCCTCCTCTATCTAAAACTATCCTCACCTATATGGATTCATTATTTAACAACATAAAATCCTACCATGGAAGGGATATGATGGACAGTGCATCAGAATTCGAGAAATTAAGATTATCCAGAGCTAAACTCATTTCCAATCTAAATTATATACCCTAATTATAGCTCTTGTATACATCATTAAGATCTTAAGAATATCTATTGACGCATCTTCCCCTGATGATGGACTCACTTGGTAGTCTGAAACATTGGTTCACAAAACTCTACAACAGGTCATTCCTCCTCTATCTAAAACTATCCTCACCTGTATGGATACATTATTTAAAAACATCAAATCCTACCATGGAAGGGATATGATGGACAGCGCATCAGAATTCGAGAAATTAAGATTATCCAGAGCTAAACTCATTTCCAATCTAAATTATATACCCTAATTATAGCTCTTGGATGCATCATTAAGATATTAAGAATATCTATTGACGCATATTCCCCTGATGATGGACTCACTTGGTAGTCCGCAACATTGGGTTCACAAAACTCTACAACAGGTCATTCCTCCTCTATCTAAAACTATCCTCACCTGTATGGATTCATTATTTAACAACATCAAATCCTACCATGGAAGGGATATGATGGACAGCGCATTAGAATTCGAGAAATTAAGATTATCCAGTGCTAAACTCATTTCCAATCTAAATTATATACCCTAATTATAGCTCTTGGATACATCATTAAGATCTTAAGAATATCTATTGACGCATCTTCCCCTGATGATGGACTCACTTTATAGTCTGAAACAGTGGGTTCACAAAACTCTACAACAGGTCATTCCTCCTCTATCTAAAACTATCCTCACCTGTATGGATTCATTATTTAAAAAGGGGAAGGCTCCTGAAACTGAGTGCGCTGAGACCTTGGTAAGTCTGTAGGCTAAATGTGCTAGCCCCTGCAGCTAAGTGCGTAGAGATAAAAAGTTTTTATTTGAATTCTTATATCTAATAAAGATTGTTTTGGGCCGAAATTGATGCATCTATGTCCTTTTATTTACTTCTACAAATTTTATGTATCTTCGCTCTGTAAATTGCTTAATATGAATTAATGCTTATTTACTGCACGAAACTAGTAGATCTATAATATTTAGGCATGATAAGTACAATTAAGTACCTTCGCAAAGATCTGAAACTTGTTTAGATAGAGTTGCAATAGTTTCATGTTCGGAAGGGACAAGGTTGCGTGAAGGTAGATCTAAGTCATAAGAACCTCAGGAAACCATCACACAGGCCTCTAGATGTAGAAACATGGTTCTAGCATCCCCCAATACTTCTTTGGGTGAGACTGGAGCCTGTGTTAGGAAGGTTGTTGCTGAAAGGGCCAGCGACTAGGGTTTTTTTGGTTGGCACAGTTAAATTTGAACCTGGGTTAGGCCCCATCAAGCCAACAACATCATTTTCTATCTCAAAAATATTGCAGGTCCTAGACACCTTCCAGATCATAAGAAGAGATATTTTATATTAAATGTCTCCCTTTATTGTTTCATCAAGGCCTTGGATGGACAAATATCGATGGGTTGATTCTCAAACGTGTCAACCCTAAATAATCAAAGAATTTGATGAGCAAGTTTCATCAAGTTTTATTGATGGAAATCATGCAGCAAAGACCATCACCCATAACATTCTATGATGCAGATATTATTAGCCAAATATCTTCACAAATTTTCACAAATTTGTAAGAGATTTCCAACCTTGCCAACATTTTAGAAGGAAACAAGAGTTAGCATCTCATCATGTTTAGTCAATTGTAGTTTAAGTTCCCTTCCAATAGTGGGGCCTTTGCTTAATTGATGAATTTAAAGACGAATTCATTGAATGGCCACAAATTACTTCACTAAATGGCTTGAAGCTATATCAAGCAAGAAGGTCGCTGATAAAGTTGTAATGGATTTCTTGGAAGACAGAATCATCAGGGTTCCAACCAAGACCACTACAAAAAATTCCAAAGCATTTAGTTCAATAGATTTTTCAGCTTTTTTTTAATATGGCATTGTCTTGTCCCATTCCTCAAACTATTATCCTCAAGGGCATGGCTTTATCAAGTCTAGCAACAAAAATATGTTGAATATCATTAAGAAGACAAGCAGTGACAACAAGAAAAGTTATGATAGCAAGATAAACCATATTCTATGGGATGATAAGATAAAGACTACACTACAAATATCCCATTTGATTTGGTCAATTTGATGGAAGTAACTTTTCCAAATCATCTAAATATCCAAGTATGCAAGTTTATGTAGGAATTCTCTTCTAATTCAAATTCCATGCAAGATAGAATTAACTAGCTAGTCAAGCTTGATGAGAGAAAAAAGCATGCATAGAATCATTTATGGAAAATCCAATAAAGAGAAAAGAATAAATTCAATACAACTCATCAACAAAACTTTCACAAAGGATATTTTGTCCTCCTTTGGAACAACAGAGGTGAAAAATCAAGTAATCATGACAAGTTTGAAATTCTTTGGTTGGGTCCTTATCAAATTGAAGAAATTGCAGGTAATAATTATTTCCACTTTAGCCACTTGGATGGTGAATAACTATATATTCCCATAACAGGTAAGTTCTAAAAATGTTCTAACAAGGTAATATATATTTTCTTAATAGGCATCCTCATACTATAGTAATATTTCTAGCTTTGCTTCTCATGTGTTTTCATTTCATTGTGTTCAATAAATTTTTCTTTCATTGTTCTTAAAATAGAAGCTTATATCTCTTTGTGTGCATGGATTTATTCCTCTTGTTGGGAAGGGATAAGGCACTTGTGCCTTTATCCCTCCCTAGTATTTAATATCCATCTTATGATATTTTTAGCTATGCAGGATTATGAACATTCTATAATTCTCATGTACTCCCAAGAAGAGAACAT
Source organism: Pinus taeda (assembly GCA_000404065.3). NCBI lineage: Eukaryota > Viridiplantae > Streptophyta > Pinopsida > Pinales > Pinaceae > Pinus > Pinus taeda. The sequence continues at coordinate 268,489 of APFE031101102.1, forward strand.
GTCTCGCAGTTGGAGCCAATTGTTACAACCCATATCCTATCCAATGTACATTGCATCTTTTTGGAAATGTTAAACACCATTATAACCTAAAATGTGTGAAAATGTTTCCTTGTAAGGTCATGTGGGATGATATGTACAAGCGTTGGCTATTTGGTATCCTGGATCCCCCTAGGTTGATAATCATAGCTAGTCCTCTTAATTCATATCTTCATTTTATTTGGTTCTATGGTATTTTTTTACTAACTATCACTCGATGGGTGGTATCTCCCTACTTCATGAGCATTTAATGTCTTAGATAGGCTTTTGAGGTCTTTGAAATATATCTATTAGACACATGATTTATGAGATCTCTTAGTCACTCATGTTTATTTCCATGTAAATGGCGATTGTACTTGTAATATTGGAAACACTTGTGTTTTAACACATCTATATTTCTCCCCTATCATATGTATGCAAACCGTTGGCCATGGTTTGTATTACTTAACACTCTACATGGTAGTCTCGCAATTCAAAATGCATTTCACACTTCCCAAGGCATGTGTCACAATCTCCAAGGCAAGAAAAAGATGCATATTTCACTCCCCTATGTAGTCCAATCCATCTCCAAGTCAAATCATGAAAAACACCCTCCTCAAAGTGCATTTCAAAGCTATTTTATACCCTTTAGAGGGATCAACCTCTCTTCTATTGAAACCATTTGGTTACAATATGGTGTCGCAAGTCACTTGGGTAACTTTTGGGTGAAACAAGGATCCATCGTGGGTTGGAAAGGACCATGGACCATGTTCAAGCCTTAAAGAGAAGAAAGAAAGCCTTCAAGCATCAAAAAAAACATGATCAAACATAATTCATTGAGCGTCCACCTTCAAGGTTAATGTTAAGGTTCTAAGGGTAATAAAGTGAACATTGGATCCTCCCTTACCTTCGAAGGAATTTTATTCCATCATTCAAGCCCATTTCAAGAAATATGTTGAGGGATCCATCCATACAAAAGGTAATTTCCATCTCTCGAGGCTCTAATACATGAATATTAGACTCTCCAAAAGGAATCTTGGGACCCCAAAGATGAGCACTAGTTTAATTTTCCATATTTCAAGCATACTAAAGCTAAAGCAAGGTCAAATCAAGTGGAATGTTGTACTCATAAAGAAAAATAGCCCATCCTCAAGCAAATTGTGCCTCCTTTAAGCAAGTAAAACCTCTCTTCATGAGATACCAACCCTCTTTTGATGGTTTCAAGCAATGTAAAGCAAATTATCATGTAATGACTTAGTCTCCAAGCATGTTGTGGATGACCTTGAAGTTTCTTAGCTAATTCTAGGGAGGAAAAGGAGGAGAGATGTTGTAAACCTCTTCTATAAATTGAAATCTCACTCTCCTCCCAATTTTTTATGAATTGTTGGAGATTATTATGCCATAAGGTAATTATTTTCATGAAGTATTAATGTTGACTATTGGAGTTTATATTTTTTTTTTTATTCTTCTGTATTTTCAAAGGCATTATTGTGATAATACAAAAATACAAAGATTGATCCATTGAAGGGAAACATTTCCACATGGAATGGAATGTCAAGGGTTTGTTCTCTCACGCTCTCATTTATCAGTTTGAGTTAATCATTAATCATCCTTGATAGACCATACCCTCAACGAATACTTATCAAGGGTTTTGATTTTATTTCATGCAATGCCATAGTTGATCTTGTGGTTGAAGGCCTTCCCCTTTGGAAGGATCCCTTATAGTGGAGCCTTCGTTTTATAACTTATCTTGATTTAAAAATAGGTTCTTTTATCTTCTAGGGTTATAACTAGTTGCCCTAATACTAAAGCATTGGATAACCATTTTAAGAGGGGCCTTCATCTTGACTCCAAGTGCCCAAGTGGAGATCAGGCACTTAGTCCCTTATCCCAACAACCAAGCACTCTTTTTCCAAAATTCTAATATATATATATATATATATATATCTTAAAATGCATCTTAAAGATAGATGTCTTGGTAATCGTGCTTAAATGATTGACCTATTAACCCAAAGAGAAATTAGACCTCTATATTTGTTCTTAAATATTGATCTAACATTGCTTTGTGGGTGTTTGAAATGTTTTCTCAATTCTAAAAAATAATTACAACAACACACTTATAACGATTGGTGAAATACTAATCCTAGGCTTTGGTAGAAAAATGTTGTCTCTAACACTACTTATGTAATGTTCTCTTCAAATTAATTTCCCAGGGGACAACATAGTAGTTTATTTAACCGCATAGACTATAGTCATTTAAAAAATGGGAAATCAATATTTAATGTTACTTAGGTAACATAAGATAATGATTGTTAATTTGGGGCAAATGGAGAGAAACTTGTTAGTCACTCAAAATTGAAATTAGGAGGGAAAAGTGTAGAAAATCATGTAGATTCACAAACTCATGCAATGTACTCAAGCACAGGACAAGAATCTACTTCTACTTTCAACCAACGGAAGCGAATAGATCGATGAAAACAATAAGAACAAGAAGAAGATAAATCAATGGCACATAACACAAGATGTATCTGGGGAAATCCACTACTCAAAACCTCGTTATCTGTATTGCATATATCAGAAATATGAGTGAATATACAAATATTGTTCTCACTAGAAAAATTCCGCACAATTATGCTCAACTCTCTCAGCTCACAAGCTAGATCAAGCCAAACCCTTAGCCTTTTCAGCAGCTCTCCAAGCCCCTAATATCTCGCATAATTCCTAGGATGAATAGCCAGTATTTAAAGGGAATTAATGCTTCCAAAACTGCACAATCCAAACATAGGATCAAGATCTTATGCATGTATGATATTTACACTCCAGTAAATAATACCACTGATAGTACACTATCCCTGCACTCTAGTATCAAATGGGTATTTCTCTGAACTGACATGCATGAGTTTCTCATGAGGGAAACTTTAGTTAACTGGAGTAGCACTAGTGGATGCATTAGTGCACCAACTGACTATTAGTCCTCTATTACTTCCAAAAACAATTTAGAACTAATTTAAATGAACTTAACTCAGTAAACTAAGTGATCTATTTTCCAACTCAATTTAAAGTCATACTAGACCCCTAAATTTTAAGGATAACATATACATGACTACAGAAAGACTTCCAACTCGAAATTCCTAAGCTAATTAAGTTAATTAAACTTAATTAACTATTTACAAGTTGATATGAGAATAGAATTCGATGTTAATTCTCAGTTTAATTCAAGGAAAAATTAAATTAGAACTTCTTGTTGCCATTTCTCAACGCTCCCTCTCAACAAGAAAGGGATTATCACCTACCTCGATCCTTCCTCTGTGAAACTTGAATTTACATATTGACAATGCCTTTGTCAAAATGTCAACATCTTTCTCCTCCATGGGAATGTACTCTAACAACATAATTCATCTCAATACACAATCTCTGAGATGATGATATCGGATATTAATATTCTTGGACCGACCATGAAAAACTATATTTTCAAAGAGTTTGATACAACTCTGATTATCAAAGTAAATCACAGTTGGATCCATCTACTGACCAAAAAAACCAACAGGATATTCCTCATCGAGATGGCCTCACATGCTGCCTAACTCACAACCATGTACTATGCCTTTATCGAACTAAGTGCAATCGATCTTTGTTTCCTGTTGTACCAAGAAACTATCGTTCACTCAATACTGAAGATCCCTCCTGATGTGCTCTTCCTGTCGGATGGACTCCCTACCTAATCTGCATTCGTGAAGCCTTGAAGCTTCACTCCTTCTATCCATCTGTACCATAATCCATACTGAGAAGTTCCCTTGAGGTATCTCAACACATGCTTTGTCACCTTTCAATATAGCATGGTAGGCCTAACCATCGCTTGACTAAGCTAATTAACTGCATAGCACATATCTGATCATGTGTTCACCAAGTACATGAGTGAACCCACAAGCTTCCTAGCTTCCACTACTTCCCCTGAAGTAGCATCCTCCTTACTCTAGGTACCTGCTAAAGGAGTCTCCATGGGTTTGTTGCTCTCCGTGCGAAATCTCCTGAGTATCTCATTGGCATACTTTCCCTGAGACACAAACAACTCCCCATCTCCCTGCCATACCTCCATGACAAGAAAGTAATGCATGAGCCCCATGTCCTTGATCTCAAACTCTCTTGCAATGTCTTCCTTGCAATATTTAATCAGCTAATCATCACCTATCAGTATGAGATCATCAACATAAAGTACAATGATAAATAGTTTACCTTCCACCACTATGTGGTATAGGTTCACATTCACTTCACTCTTCGTGAAGCCCAACCTGGTGAAGTAGATATCTATCCTAGTGTACTAAGCATGGGGTGCTTGCTTCAACCCATACAATGCTCTCTTAATCCAGCACACATGCGACTCATGGCAAAAGGTATGCAACAGGAGCAAAGGTCTCATCATAGTCAATCCCCTCTACCTGTGAAAACCCCTGGGCCACAAATCTAGCATTATGCTTCTCCACACTACCATCTACAGCTTGGTTTACCTTGTAAATCCAACGAGAGCTCACCACTGACTTATCCTTTGGTCTTGGGACCAGATCCCAAACACTGTTACAAACTATGGAGTCATACTCCTCAACCATGGCATCAACCCAAACCAGCTACTACACTACTTCCTTAAAGGAAGATGGCTCTATCACAACACATTCACCCATAAGATTTATGTATCCATTGTACCTCTCAGGTGACCTCCTCTGCCTATGTTGAGAAGTGGGTGCTCCCACATTCTCCCGTGCATCATCCAAAAATTTGTCAGCCTCTCTAATGAGATTTATTCCCTCTCTGGAAGACTCTTCCTGAGTGGATGTCTCCACTCTGGATACTCTACATGTGGCTGCTCTACATCAATTTGAGGCTCCTCAACCTTAGGAGCTAAAATCTCCTCATCTGCATGTAGCTAAAGCTCCCTCTCAAGGGAAACTCTCATGGCCTTCTCCTCATTGAATCTAACATCCCTATGAACCATTGTCATCCTGCTAGTCGGCAAGTACACCTGATAGTTGTGAGGTGAATCAATATACCCCACAAATATCCCCAAATTTGTTGTCGGCTCAAGATTCTTCCATGCATCTTTAGTCACATGGAAATATACCGATGACTCAAAAATCCTAAAGTGACCAACATGAGGCCTCTTAGTGGAATAAACCTCCTCTCGTATCTTCATCTCAAGTATCCAATGTGGGCTACGGTTCTGAACATAAACTAATTTGTTGCATGCCTCAACCCACAAGTGTAGTGGTAGGCATTGATCATGCAACATCGCCCTTACTGGCCCTACTATGCTTCTATTCTTCCTCTCGTCCACCCCATTCTATTGAGGGTTATGGGGTGTCTTCAACTCCCGTTTAATCCCTTCCGCTACACAAAAGTTCTTAAACTCATTTGGTACATACTCGCCATTGTTATCACTTCGTAGAGCTTTAACCTTCTTGCTCGACTCTTTCTCCACCAATGCTTTAAACTCACAAAACTTTGTGAAAGTCTGATCCTTTTTGTGCATGAAAAATATCCAACATTTACGAGAAAAGTCATCAACAAATATGACATAATACCTATGTTTGGTTGTGGATGTTGTCGAGAATGATCCACACACATCTAAATGGACTCGCTCTAGAATAGCCTCTGCTCGACTGTCTCTGTCATGAAAGGAAGACTTAGTGCATTTTCCCAAAGTACACCCCTTGCATGTATCAACTTGCTCAAGCATACCCTTGGGAAGACCGGTAGATATCTGTTGCAATATCTTCAAATCCCCATGATGCAAGTGGTCCAATCGCCTGTGCCACAACTTGCCAACGTCTCAGTTATGCACCCTTTCTACTTTTTTGCTCAAAGAAGAACACTCCTTTACCTCCAACTTATAGAGATTCTTCACCTAAATCCCTATCTTCTTTACCTGACCCGTGGCTATGTATCGAAGGAACGCATTTCCTTTCTAGAAGATCACAGCATAGCCTCTATCCTCAAGCATGGAAATGGATACCAATTTCTTATTCAGCCTGGGCACATACATAACATTTTTCAAGGTGAGTGGAGCACCATGCTCCCTCTAAAAATTAATCGTGCCCAATCCAATAACATTATACTTCTCATCATCACCCATCTCAATGTGTATCTGGAGATATTTCTCCTCCAGGTCATTGAATAACTCTTTGTCGCCAGTCATGTGGAATGAAGCTCCATTGTCTAAGTATGATACACTTCCCATCATTCATGACACCATGCATGCAATGAAAGAAAATTCCAATTCAAATTGAGAGGCCAAATCCCCACCCACCGCTCCTCCTAAGGACTTCTTCTTAGACTTCTTGAGTGGAAAATTTGTAGCAAAATGGCCCACCTCATGACAATGAAAGAACTTAACTTTCGTCATGTCTTTCTTCTTACCTCCATGATAAGCATCCGGTTTAGAATGGGAATCTTTCCCTTTCCCCTTCTTCACCTTAATCGCTAAGGCATAGATCTCTTTATCATCAGCCTTTGATGAAGAGCCATCCCTAGTGTTCCTCCTGATCTCCTCCTGCATCAAATCCAACCAAAGTCGTTCCCAATTTGGCAACTTCTCCTAACCATTTACAAAGTATTGATAACTATGCCAACTCTTTGGGAGTCTTACAAGAGCAAGGCTCGCCATATCATCCTTAGCAACTATGATTCCAACACTTCCAAGTTCATCACGACATTGAGTGAACTTTGTCAAGTATTTTGGAGTAGTCTCTCCTTTCTCCATTTTGATTTTTCGAAGTTTGTCCTTCAGTTCCAATTTCCTTTGGTCATTGATGTTCTAATACAATTCCTCCAATGTTTTCCACATAGCATACAGAGTTTCCTTGCCATGGAGACTCGAGACAATGTGGTCTCAAACTCCCTCAAGGATTATCCACCTAGCCTTCGTCACACACTTCTTCCATTTGGCCAAATTATGTGCATCAGATGTTGTTGGCTTAGGAATTTCTTGATCAACGAATTCCTTCAAGCCATTATCCTCTAGCACAGGCTCCATTCTATCCCTCTAGGCTATAAAATTTGAGCTACCTTCGAAGGCATATTGGAGCTGCAAACCATAGAACATCGTCTGTTGATCCTGAAGTATGTATTGCAAATTTGAATTTCACTTGTAACCCAAAACTCAAAACTTTGAAATCTCCTCTAGTATATTGTTCTAAACTCTAATACCATGTATAATTTTCCTATAGATTCACAAGCTCATGCAATGTACTAAATCACAGGACAAGAATCTACTTCTACTTTCAACCAGTGGAAGCCAATAGATTGATTAAAAAACTAAGAACAAGAAGAAGATAAATCAATGGCACATAACACAAGATGTATCTGGGGAAAGCCACTCCTCAAAACTTCACTATTTGTATTGCATATAACATAAATATGAGTGAATACAAAGCTTGTTCTCATTGTAACAATTCCACGCAAGTATGCTCAACTCTCTCAGCTCACAAGCTAGCTCAAGCCAAATCCTTAGCCTATTCAGTAGCTCTCCAAGCCACTAATCTCTTGCATAATTCCTAGGATGGATAGACTATATTTAAAGGGAATTCAGGCTTCCAAAACTACGCAATCCAAACATAGGATAAATCTCTAGTACATGCATGATATTTACACTCCAGTAAATAATAACACTGATAGTACATTGTCCATGCACTCTAGCCTCAACATGGGTCTTTCTCTGAACTGACATGCATGAGTTTCTCATGAGGGAATCTTCAGTTAACTGGAGTAGCACTAGTAGATGCATTAGTGCACCAACTGACTATTAGTCCTCTATTAGTTCCAAAAACAATTTAGAACTAATTTAACTTAACTTAACTCAATAAATTGAGTGATCTAATTTCCAACTCAATTTAAACTCATACTGGACCCCTAAATTTTAGGGAGAACATATACATGACTATATAAAGACTTCCAACTTGAAATTCCTAAGTTAGTTAAACTTAATTAACTATTTACAAATTGCTATGAGAATAGAATTCGATTTTAATACTCAGTTTAATTCAAGGACAAATTAAACTGGAATTTCTTGTTGTTATTTCTCAACAAAAAGATCCAAAGAGAATCTATAAAAATGAGAGAAGAGATTAATTATCATCATCAAGGATTGCTATTCTTTCTAATTTTTTACTGGGTCTTTTAGAGGTTTTTAAGACCCCTTATTCTAATTGGTGTCACTAATGAAAGATTCTAACCTAGCCAATCCTCCTATCTTTCTTGCTACAGGACCAAATATTGGCTAGAGGATCTTTTTGTGGCAGCAAACTATATTTCTGAGGCAAGTGTGTTTGGAATCCTAATTTTGTGGTAGCAAGGGTTGGAAATGAATATTTTTGAGGTATCAAATCACTTTCTTGAGGCATACAAAGGGTTGACACTCATCAGTCAATGACAGTGGGGGTTGGAAAGAGAAGGGCTAAGTAGAATTTGTTAGATGTGGCAAAAGGCATGAGATTCACCTTGTAAGGGCAGAAAACCCTAGCTCAAAATTTCTCCCAAAGGGTAATTTCCCCAAGAGGTATATTGTAGTTGTATCAAAGTTGTGCATCTTTCTAGCTTGTAAGCATATGATTGTTGGATGCTCCTGGAGGATAGAGAAAACGTCGTAGTTAGGAAAAAGAAGGGTACAACAATTCATTCATGGTAGACAGGGAAGAGTAGACACCAAAAATTAATCCCTTCAACATCTTTGGGGAGCTAGGAATAAGGCAGCAGCAGATATCTCAATAGATGGCACAAGGGCAGGATCATATGGCTCAACCAGTGGCACAAAGGCACTAACAAAACGCCATCACAATACCCGCCACCTTACAAGATTTCATCACAAGGACATGATACATGGAAGATGCAGTACCTAAAACTAAATTTCCATCCAAACTACTCATCACTCACAAGAACATGGATAAGAATCCATTCCAGAGGGAGTGGGATAAGAAGGACAGGATGGATGATGAGACTCGGAGTGGGATGAGAAGGAAGAAAATTTGTTTCACTTGTAACGAAACATGGGAGCTAGGTCACAGAGGTTTGGGCAAGGGAAAGGTCCACCATATTGAGGTGATGTTAAATAGTGACAATGAAGATGATACAATTCTAGCACACAGCAATGAGCTTAACAGTTCAGAGGGGGAGAAGTCTCATGAGGAAGCTAAAGGGGATGAGAGACCTTATATGAGGATAAGGGTGGTACTATCACCACTTTCTTTGGATTCCCTAGATATTACACCTTCAAAAGTAGGGGGGTCATACACAAACAATGAATCACAACTTGGTCAATGGCGAGGAAACTCACAACTTCATCGGTGCAGCATTGGTGGAAAAGAGAGGTATTCTCACATAACAATTTGAGGGATTTCGCAATGTGGTGATTGAGAGTACAACATGACATGCACAAAAAGGATTCCATTCTTGAGCATGAAACTAAGAAATTACACATTCACATATTACTTCTATGTAGTATAACTTGTAGACACCAATGTTGTATTGGGGCTACAATGGTTATACTCATTGGGAAAGATGCCAATGAACTACCATGTAATGGATATGGAATTCAAGGCCTCAAATGGAAGTAATCTAGTGTTGAGAGGTATGTCCAATGGCGGTCCTCAAATTGTATAAGCTAATAAAATGGAGGCATTATTCGAGCATGGAGATATAGTTTGTGCAACATAATGTTTAATTACAGATCAAAATTCTTCAGATAGCAGCCAACAATATCAGGTAGATATTCAGTTATTATTGAATAAGCATGACCAAGTTTTTGGAGATATTCCCCCAAGCATACATCCTCATAGGGGTTTTGAACACACCATAGAGCTAAAGGAGGGGGGGGAACTATTGATCAACACACCTTACAGTCATCTAAAGAAATTCAAGGATGAGATAGAAGATTCCATAAAATAACTATTAGACATGGGCCACATCATACCTAGTTCAATTCCCTTCACCTCATCAATAGTTTTGGTAAAGAAAAAGGATGTTACCTAAAGGATGTGCATTGACTATCAATACTTGAACAAGAAGACCATTAAAGATAGGTACCTCGTCCTTGGGATGGATGAGTTGCATGGAGCAATGTATTTCTCAAAGATTGATCTCCAATCAAGTTATCATCAAATTTGAGGACAAGAGAAGGATGTGCATAAGAAAACCTTCAGGGGCGAATATGGGAATTTTAAATTCTTGGTCATGTCATTTGGGTTGACCAATGCACCATCCACCTTTTAGTCATGCATGAACCACATCGTCAACAAATAGTTGAGGAAGTTATTATTAGAATGCTTTGATTTCCTCCTCATATAAAAAAAAATGTGGGAGGAGCACTTGAGATATTTGGGTGAGATATTAGGTATTATGAAGGAGCATTCACTTTATGCCAAGGCATCAAAATGTAAGTTCGAGATGAATGAGATCCTTTATTTGGGCCACGTGATCAGTATGCAAGGGGTACAATTACATTAGAAGAAGATATAGACCATAGTGGATTATCCCACACCCATGAACCTTACCAAGTTGTGACGATTATGTGGGATTTGCAACTATTACAAGTGGTTTGTTAAGGGGTTCTCTCAATTAGGTGCGCCATTAACAGACTCGATGAAGAACAGGGAATTCAAGTGCACATAAGAACAAAATCAAAGAGGTGATGAGCTCATGCTCAGTGTTGGAACTTCCTGACTTTAGCCATGCCTTCGTATTGGAGTGTGATGCTTCGAGTGAGAGGATAAGAACTATGTTGATACAAAATAAAAACCTAATATCCTTCAAAATCAAAAAAATAACGAAACTAGAGAAACTCTATTCCATCTACGACAAAGAAATTCTCACCGTTATGTGTAATTTGATGAAGTTTAGAAACTACTTGGTAGGGGGTAGGTTTGTGGTCAAAACAAAGCACAACATCCTACGACACTTCCTGGAGAAAAAGGACTTGAATGAAAGATTAAAAAAATGGGTAAATGAGATTCAAGCCTATGATTTTTATATTGAGTACATGAAGTGAAATAAGAACATTATGGTTGATGCACTTTCCAGGAAATCGGTTGTGTGTTCACTCATGGAGATCACGGGAGATTGGAAAGCCCGCCTCTTAGTAGAATATTCCAAAAACAAGTTTGGTTGTGAGTTAATGGACGGTCTCATCCAGGATGAAAGGTGCATAATAGTAGATGAGGTCATTTTATATAAATAAATTATATATTTGGTCCTTGAATCCAGGCTCAAGGATAAGATCATGAAGGTTGCACATGACACACCACTAGTAGGACACCAAAGGTTCTTCAAAAATTATAAGCAGATTGGAGAAAGGTTTTCTTGGAAAGGCTTCAAGGATGATGTGGTGAGGCACATAATGGAGTGCATGACTTGTCAGCAAAACAAGTTCGAGCATACTCGTCCTACAGGATTGTTACAACCCTTTCCAATTCTAGAGCAGACGTGGGAGAGTGTATTGATGGACTTCATCACATATCTACTCAAGAAACACTGCAAGGATTAAATCTATGCGATAGTTGACAAGTTGATCAAGTTCACACATTCCTTTACATTTCAGCAAATTATAAGGTAGCTCAAGTGGTAGAATCATTCTTCAAGGAGGTTTTTAGACTCCATGGGCTGCCTAAAAATATATTTAGTGATTGAGATGGTAGGTTTATCAATGCATTTTTGCAAGAGATTTGGTGGGCATGGAATTGACCCCTAGTACTAATTATCATCCTCAAATTGATGGTCAAATAGAGATTCTGAATAAATGGATTGATGGGTATATGTGTAATTATGTGTCAAGATTGTAGAAGGCATGGATCAAACGTTACATCTTGGGGAGAACTACTACAACACCACTTTTCATCTAGCCATTGGTATGACACCATTCAGAGCAATATATGGGTATGATGCTCCATCATTTTTTGATTTTTCATTTGGGGATAGAAGTGTTCTAAAAGAAAAAGATTGGATACAGGAAATCCAAAACATCCTTAAGGTCCTTAAGAAGAATATGTAGGCTACCTAGAACCAACCGAACATGTATGCATAAAAGCACGAAGCAGAGCGTAGCTTTGAGGTAGGAGATTTATTTTTCCTAAGATTGCGGCCATATAAAAAATTTTTAGTTAAGAAAAGTGGTGCAGAGAAACCAAAACCAAGATTGTATGGGCCTTAAAAAATAATCAGATGAATTGGTGGAGTAACATATGGGCTAGAGTTTTCAAAGGGAAGAAATAATCATAATGTCTTCCATGTATCATGCCTTAAGAAAGCAAACATTCAACAAGTTACTTCTTTAGCTAAGCTACCCCCTTTAGACGACGAGGGGCAGTTATTATTGATTCTAGAAGTTATTGTGGTTGTATGAGAGAGGAGATTGAGGGGCAGGATGATCTCATAATATCGTATCAGGTGGAAGGATTTTTTTGAAGAGGATGCCACATGGGAAGGAAAGCAAATCTTATAGCACCCAAATTTACAATTGATTGAGGACAAGCAATGTTGGGAAGGGGGACTTGTAATGTCCTCTTCAAATTAATTACCCAAGGGAGGACATACTAGTTTATTTTAACCCCGCAAGCTATAGCCATTTAAAAAGGGGGAAATCATTACTTAATGCTATTTAGGTAACACTAGATAATGATTGTTAATTTGTGGAAAATTGAGGGAAACTTTCTAGACACTCAAAATTGAAATTAGGAAGAAAATCCTCAAAGAGTATCTATAAAAATGAGAGAGGAGATTCATTATGATCATCATGGATTACTATTATTTATGATTTTGGGCTGAGAATTTTCGAGGGTTTTAAGACCCCTTTTATGATTGGTTTTGGCGGTGAAATATTCCACCCTAGCCAATCCTCTTATCTTTCTTGTTGCATGACCAAATTTTGGCTAGAGGATCATCTTTTTGGGGTAGCAAACTATCTTTCTAAGGAAAGTGTGGCTCCAATCTTAATTTTTTGGCAGCGAAGGTTGGAAACAAATATTTCTAAGATATTGGATCACTTTCCTAAGGCATCCAAAGGGTTTGGACTCATCACTCAAGGACAGTGAGGGCTAGAAAGAGAAGAAAAAACTGAGCAGCATTTTTTCAAGGGTGTTAGAAGGGCTAAGATTCACCTGATAAGGGAATCAAATGTTGGCAATGAGAAATGGATTAAGCTACCTATGGCAGCGAAGGAGAGCGAGGCAACAAAATCTTGGATTTTTTCCCACCTATAATAGCATAAGGTTAAATCAATATCGTGGATTCCCTAAAGGGGCCACGCTCAATACTTAGAAGGTGCAGCTAGTTGTAGCTAAGGAAATGAAGGACACCACAGAGGTACATAAGCAATGCATTCCAATAGCAAATTTGAGCAGTCTCAGTTGTTGAAATGTGTAACTAGGTTGATTCTCCATAATGTCTATAGTAATCATGATTTTATCTATTTGATGAAAATAGAAAATAAATTTATTATTCCATTATTGATGCATGGGTTTCTTGCTCAAGGTAAATTTATTTGTCAGTCAAGCACCCAGTAAGTGCTTCTAGGTTTGTCACATAATTATGAAGTCAAAAGAATCATTTTCATACATGTAAGACGCCTTTCAGAATCTTGTATTATGTAAAATAAATTCATTTGAGCCATAAAAGACCCTCCAAGACCTTTTCAACGAGTTGCAACAAGTCGAACTACATGAAAGATCAAGTAGGCCTCCCTCAAAAGCCTATATATAAGAGGAATTAGACCTCATTTGTAGTACACATCCAAGACTTACAAAGAATAAAGAAGAAGAGTTCAATATTAAAAAGGAAAAGTCCTGAGGCAAGCGAAGTTCAAGAAGGAAGCTAGAGTTGAAGTTTTTGGGTCCCTCTCTCTCTCTCTCTTAAGTGCAACAAAATTCTGAATTTGCTAGGTAAGAGTTGATTGAAAGTTGTTAGGAGACAAAGTTGTTAGAAATTTGTTGGAATTCAAAGTTGCTAGAAAGTTGTTGCAAGTCGAAGTTGTTGGAAAGTTGTTGGAAGTTGAAATTGCTGGAAAATTTGTTGGGGTTCAAAGTTGTTGGAAAAGTTGTTGGGGTCGAAGTTGCTGGAGAAGTTGTTGGGGTCGAAGTCGTTACTAGAAGGTCAAAGTTTGTTGTTGTAAGTTGTGTAAGGAAATATAATCAAGAAGGAAGGTTGACTTGGTCTTGGAGGGGTATTTTTCAAGGGTCTTAGGTCATGGAATTCATCATTTGAAATTCTATAAGAAGAGAAGAGTTCGTGTGGGTTTTCCTTTTAAGAGGAGAGGTTTTGGCCCTAGCTTATAGCCTACATTTTGTTTCCTTTTGTCTCATTGTTATTTATTTTTTGGTAATTGTTTTATGATAGAAAACAAAATAATAATAAAATTGAAGAAGAAGTTAATCAAGTTAAGTAAAAATACATCACAATCAGTTATAAAAGTAGGAGAAATCACCTAATTGAGTTTCCCCTATATTTCTCAACATGGTATCAGAGTTAAGGCGACTACAACAAGAAGAAGAGGCAGCTTGAATATCACATCATTTAAGAAGGATACATAAGGGTATAGCACAAGGAAATTATTAAGGAGGACAAAGAAGCACCAAGGAGGAGTACTCATCTCAAGGATCACATCATCAATAGGAGAAGAAGTCCTCAAGGACCCTACCTCCACTCAAACAAGGACTACGTGTTTGAAGCATCTTGAAGTCTCCATATTCTACATCCAAAGGGAGCAAGAAGAATCATTTCCATCATCATAAAAGAAAAAGAAAAAAAATGTGATCTCCCTCATACTGAAGCAAATGCCACATCCCAAACATCCTTGAAGAAGATCATCAAGGAAGAAACATCATCAAGAATGCATCAAGTTGAAGATATCATCATCTAGGAGCATATTCACTTGAAAAGTAAGTACCTTTATATTTATATTTGAATCTACCATCAATGTGACTTCATTTTTCAAGGAAAGAAACAAAATAGTTCGGTCATCAAATCTCCTTGCATGGAAGAAGAGGATAGATTTGATCCTCATAAAGAGAAGTTATTGAATATGTAAAGGGCTCCATCACCAAACCATCTCAAGAGAAATCTCAAGCATTATCAAATTATATGAAAGGGGTAATAAGGGCTCAAATAATCCTCATAGAATCAATCAAGGATTCCCTCATCCCTTATGTAGCAAAGTTGGAGAAATCAAAGGATATCTATGGTAAGTTGGTAGAAATATTTTCTGTAAGCACTGTAAGAGAAGTCATATCATTGAGAACTGAATTATACAAAATGAAGTTATCATAGGAAGAAGGGATATCCTCTTACCTTATGAGGGTGTCACAAATAAGAGATCAACTACAAGATCTAGGAGAAATAATGTTTTATAAATAAATGACCATCGTTATGGTCATGCACTACCTGATTAATGAGGCAACTTTATATCAAGTATATATGGAAAGAAGGAAGCCACTCCATTCAATGAACTTTGGACATTAGGTAAGATTGAATAAACTAGGTTGAAGGCAAAGAGAGATGTTGGATCAAATGAGCAAGTTCAAGCATATGTTGCCATGACTAGGAGAAAAGGAAAGTTTGAATCTTGAAAAAAGAAAAAAAATCGATATGTCAAAAATACAATGCTATGAGTGTAATGAATATGGGCACTTTAAAAGGAATTGTCCTAAACTCAAAAATGAAAACAAGAACAGAAAGGAAATAAATGAAGCCCATGTTACCGAAGAAGTGGAAGAATCAGAAAAGAATAAATCAACGAAGGAAGAAGTGAAAGATCTCTTCTATGACTGAGATAATCTCCTTCACTTAGTTCTTTTCAGTTATAGAAAATGATAGGAAGCATCACAGGTATGATAGGATGCATTAAAGCAAGATAGATATGACATCATCATGGAAGCATAGAAGGATAGTTGAAGTAGGAAGTCTACATGGTTATAGCAGTCATCGTGATAGAAATGGCATCTCCATTAAAAGCATATAAGGACAACCAAGTAGAAGTATATATTGTTGGAGGAAAAACATCTAGAAAAATAGAAGATAAAGAAACGTCATCATACATCATCATTATTAGAAAGGATAATTTGTAGAATGAGGATCATCGAGATCCTCCACTAGAATATTTATAAGAAGGTTCACCTCTACTTGGAAGAAACAAGTGTCTCGTTGATTGTCTACATTCCACCGTGTGTGGGATCCATTGTTTAGAAGAATGATGGTACAGTGACAAAGGATTTCATCATGTCAAGTTGGTTGAATCACTTTCATCTTCAAGAAAGAAAAAGAAGTTGCTAGAAGGAAGTCTAGATGATCAAAATAAGGAAAAGGTATGTATATATTTGCTAGATAAAGTCATGTCATCATATCATTGCAGATAGTATGGTTGAATGCTCTATCTCATGAGCATGATCGAAGAAGAAGGATCTCTTCCATTAGAATGATGCATGAAGGCATGTAGACAGTGTGCCTTGAACTCTTCTACATATTGATAAGATGAAATCAACATAATATGACCTCATATGGAATATGAGGTGGTTGAAAATTATGGTTCCTATAATGAAGGAACTATGTACAAAAGTTCTTGGGAAAGAAATAAGTGAAGAAAGGAAGAAGAGTTCGTGAAATATGCAACTATAGTCATGTAATATTAGATAAGTGATTAACATTCAATAACTAGAGGAATTACCTATTACATATCCATGGAAGAATAAGGTATGAAGACCCTGATATGTATACTACAAAGAAGAATCTTGGTAATGAATGTATTGGAGATGGGTTCATACATGTGTAGGATATTGATGTTGTAAGAATTTGATGTCATGATGAAAGGCCAGCTTAAAGAGATAAATTGTAATTATTGTTCATTTTGATTTTTTGAAAGCATCTGGTTGGGTTGTTACAAGCCTACCAAAAGAGGGTTGTAGAAAGTCACCTACAATTGGCACTCATGTGATTGGATGGAAGATCTTGAAAGAAACATGACTTGGAAGAGGTAGTTGTATGAAGGAAAGCAATATGTGTACTAGAAGATCACTTTTCGATGAAGAGAAGGATAACATGAGTATTGGCTCAAACCTATGGTTCATTGAGGGGAAGTGATGGAGAAATATGGTCGATGCCCTACAAAGAAGTTATGATGAAGAAGGTTTCATAATGAATAAGATGAATATCATGACATGATGCATAAAGAGGATCCCTAAAAGTGACTGATAGTACCATGATATCCACCAAAAGAGCAGAGAGTTGTTGTTGAAAAATAAGTCCCTAGTTGAGAGGGAGCTTAGGTAGATTCTTTTTATAGGAATGAGTTGATCCTCCCTAGTTGAGAGGGAGAGATAGACACATCATTATTATCTTCATGTTATGAAGAAATAATGGAGGATTGGGTAAGCATATTGTTCTGATACTCTTTGAGGATGTAGTAGGGCATCCAACAGGTAAGAGTAGTCGAAGAGGAAATTCCTTGAGGATGTGTTACTCCAAGATAGGAATTCTCCTAAAAGGACATACCTTGTGATCCGAATTTAAACAGAAATGCAACAAATTACAGATATAACCATAAATAAAAATCTACAGTAGAAATAACACTTCATTTCATTAATATCAAATATTGAAATATGCTTACAAACTGAATGGAAATAAGACTAGCTCGGGAAATGGTAGCTTATCTCTAAGAAGATATGTGGCGGTTACATGCCTCTGAATTGTGTGACAATGAGGCTCAAAGGCCTATTTATTATTGAGAAACAATGGAAAACCCTAAACATCCAAAAAACTAACCCTAGGAGCTGAAGTGCCAAACTATGGGCCTCGTTTGGGTAAATTGGTACATCAACTTCCAAGGTTCATAACTTTGGCATACGATCTCTGTTTGACACGCACAATACCTCATTAGAAATATCTGTCTGAGGACTACAACTTTGGAATGAAAAAAATTGGTCCAAGAGCCGTGTTCGTCCCAAGTTTCCCAAAAAATGTCGTTTAGGGCCTCAAAACGGCTCTGGAAGTTCAGGACCCGAAAAGCTACCAAAAATAGTAAATTGTGCTACAAATAAGGAAACTGAAAAAATGAAAGAAACAATGGTGGGGGTCCAAGTGGAATAGTAGGGTGGCCACCAATATCCACCTGGATCATTCCTTCCCCCTTAGGAAGAAATGGTCCCCATTGTGTTGAGTTCCTCCATGAGATGAGGAAACTTCTGTTGGACTTGATCCCTAGCGAGCCACTTGCCCTGGTGAAAGAGTTGGCCTACTTTGGAAACTCGATATAGTTGGATCCTTTTCTATCATGTCTTCTTGATCTACGTGTCCATGATCTGATCAGTTCTATCTTGTTCCATGCAATTTAGATTTAACTCTGTAGGCGTGAGTTTTTCTGTAATGTTTGATGTGTCTAGCAATGGTGGGAAGTATGGTCGAAGGCGGTCCACATTGAACACTGGGTGCAGGCCAAGGAATCGGGGAATGTTGAGCTCAAATGCATTGTCTCCCATAGCCTTGGTAATGGTGTAAGGACCATATTAGAGTTTTATGAGTTTTCGATAGGCTCCGGTAAGGCGTTCCTTCTACAAATGCAACCAGACTTTGTCACCCACCTGAAACTTGTGTGGCACCCAATGTTGATCATGTCATTGCTTGTAGTTGGCATTTGATTACTCCAGAATGTCGTGGACTTGCTGCTAGATATGTTGGATGTGATGAATGAAGTTGTTTGCCTTATTGGCTTCAGACTGGACATGAGCCAAATCTTCCTGAGTAACTACAAATGGTATGGACACATTAATGGGACATAGTGGTTGGAATCCCAAGCCCACCTGAAAAGGGTTGTGGCCAGTCGAGCTGTGGAGAGCCTCATTATAGTTGTGTTGGACATAGGGGAGGATCTCATCCCATGTGCATGGATGCTTTGAGTTGTACATGCACAAAATGTGTACAATCATCCTATTGACAACCTCTATCTGGCCATCATTTTAGGGATGGAAAGTTGTGGAATTAGTGAGCTTGGTGTCCAACATCGACCAGAGACTGGACCAAAATTTACTTAGGAACCTGAAGTCTTGATCTGACATGATAGACTGTGGGATTTCAAAGTGTACCCATAATTGTTCAAAGAAGAGTTTAGAAGTGGCTTCTGCTGTGATATTCTTCTTGCAGACTGCCATAATGGTCGTCTTCGAGAATCTGTCAACGACCACAAAAACATAGTCATTTTCATGCTTAGTAGAAGGAAGGCCCGACATGTAATCCATGGAGATGGATTCCCAAATTCGAATATGGGTAGGCAGCGGAGTATAGATTCCTTGCTTCTTGATGGTTAGTTTGGCAATGGCGCGGGCAGTGTAGGATTTGATGTACTTCCTGACATCTTGTTGAAAATTTGGCCAATAGAAATACTTTTGTAGTATTGCCACCATTTTCTCGACCCCGAAATGTCCAGTGGACCAAATGTAGTGCACTTCCAAAATCATCTTGGCACGCTCACTTGAAGGAACACAAAGGTGTCCTAGGTGGCATACCAAGGCATCTTGGAGGTGAAAATATGGAACTTCCTGACCCTCCAAGAGAATCTGGTATGTGTGGTTGAATTCTTGGTCGCTTTTGTAGAGAAGTGTCCAATAAGAAGTCTCATTCCCACAAGAGTTAAGCATTGTGGTTAACACCATGATCGGTGGTCAGTTGAGATGGTCTGCAACATTATTGGTGCTACCCTTCTTATACTTGATATTCAAATGGAATTTTTGCAAGTATGTGGACCACTTTTGATGGATTTCATTATGCAACTTCCCTTGCATCTGTATGAACTACATGGTTCGATGGTCTGCGTAGATGATCGTTTCCTTCCCAAAAATGTAATGCTTCCATTATCGGTAGGCCTGCACAATGGACTACATCTCTTTTTCATAAGTGGGATACTTCTCGACTGTGTCTGAAAGTGTCTCACTTTGATATGCCATTGGATGCCCCTATTAAGTACTAACCGAATAGCATAGACAGAGGCATATGTCTTGATCTCACATGGTTGTTGCAAGTCTCGTAATGTGAGCACTAGTGCAAATCAGAGGCAATGTTTCAACTCTTTGAATGCCTTCTGTTGATATTTAGACCAAAATAATCTTTCTTTCGCTCCTCCCTTGGTGACTTAACTCAAGGGCCAAGTGATATGAGAGAATCCCAACACGAACTTGTGGTAGAAATTGGTAAGACCCAAAAATTTGTGGAGCTTTGTCAAAGTGGTTGGGGCTGGCCAATCCCGAATGACTTGGATCTTGGCTAGATCCACATGCACACCCTATTCATCAATAATGTATCCCAAATATTGAACCCGGGTCATGCCAAAAGTGCATTTCTTCATATTGGCACACAACTTGTGTTGTCGCAATGTTTGGAGAACCTGTCGGATGTGGTGGAGGTTCTCTTCCCAACTCTGGTTGAATATCAGGATGTCATCCAAGTATACCACTACAAATGAGTTGGTGAATGGCTACAATATGTCATCCATTAGCCTTATGAAAGTTGCAAGAGCATTCATTAACCCGAAAGGCATAACCAACCATTTGAAAAGGGCCTCCTTGGATTTGAAGGCAGTCTTCCACATATCGGAGGGTTCGATTGGTAACTAGTGATATCTGATATTCAAATCGACCGTGCTAAAATATTCTCCCCCTTGAGTTGCTCCAGAGGGTCATCAATCCATGGGATCGAGTAACTATTCCAGACAGTTATCTTGTTCAGTGCCCGATAGTCAATACAGAGTCTCCAAGTCCCATCCTTCTTTTGTACCAACATGATCGAGTTCCCACAGGGTGATGAACTCAGCCATATGTGACCTTTCTACAGCAGCTCCCACATATGGCTCTTGATTTTATTGTTCTCCGGAATGGAGCGCCAATAGATTGGTCCATTGGGAAATGATGCACCTGGGGTCCGATCAATGGAGTGCTTGACTTGATAGTGCAGAGGCACCCCTCTGGGGGATGTGAAGATGTCCTCGTACTCCTCCATGACCATTTCCATATGTTGTTATTGTGCGGAGGGGCCCTGTCTGGAGGTCATGACCATTGTCTTCTTCTTTCCCTGAGGGCGTATCATCAGGAAAATAAATTTCCCGATTTTGGAAATGAGCTTATTGCATTTTTTTCCAGTAACCAAACAGATGGCGATAGGCGGTGCTACTTCCGGTATCCTATACAATGTATTTCCCAAAGTAAAAATAACAGTGCGAGGCCTTGAATCATACATAGCATGTCGCTTCCACAAGTATGGTTGGCCTAATAATACGTCACAAACATCTAGGGATCAACGTCACATAATACCTCATCCATGAAGGGCTTGATGATGTATGGAAGGCGGCACTACTGGCTCACGTGAAGATCCCATCCTCAATGAAGCCACTCAATGGTGTATGGTTGTGGGTATCTTGTGGTCATTAAGCACAGTCGCTTCACGACCTCTTCCGAAATGAGTTTCTTTTGGCACCCACTATCGACAATGAAATTTAGCGGGGAACCCTTTACCCACATCTAGGAGTGGAAGAGGAACTCCTCCTCCTCTAGATCTCCAGGTTCCTCCTTCTGGATCTTCGTGGTGGAAATGGTGGCATTGAGCTCTGCATCGATAATCTTCTTCCCTTTTTCATTACCCTTGTCGGGTACTGACTCAGAGTCGGAACATGCATCTGATTCTAAAGCCTTCAGTTCAGCCACTATTAACTACTTGGCTTGACAGTCACTTGTGTTGTGAGTGGAACTCTTATAGAACTCACGCCACTTTCTTGTTTCCTTCTTCGGTTTTGCGGTGTTGTTCTTTTCTTGTGCCTTTGGTGGGTTGTCCTGGGCCGCCCTACCTTGGCTTTGTCCTTTGTTCTATGATTTGGGGGCACCTTTCCTTTGCTTTAAATTCACAGATCCAAAGTCTCACTTTTTCTGTTTAAACTTCTACTCGATCTTGACAACGTATCAGTACATTGTGCAAAGCGAGGAGATGTCCAGGAACTCCTTCTCGTCCTTCATGTACCTGTGTAGGCAGTCCCAGTACTTGAGTACCAAATGTTTCTCAGAATCCTTGATACCCAACTTCGTGTGAAGGGTATGAAAAACATTGGTAAACTCCGGCACATCTTGGTCCCTTCCCTACGGCAGCGTTGTCCACTTTATGTATTTATCCTCATATATCTCGACAAGGTATTACTTCTCCTTGATGGCATCCCAAAATGAATTACAATTGGGTGCAGCTGAAAACAATGAGGTCATACTTTCATCCTTTTGCTCACAGTAAGTTTCTCACCATTCCTTGACGTGGGGGGCGGCTTTGAGAAGAGAAAAAGTAATATTTTCTCGACTGGAAAAATCATGAACAAAAAAATATCCTTCTAGCATATTTAACCATTTATCTAGGTGTCTACATCTATTTGGCCCTAAATATGTGAATGTCAAAGTTTACTTGTACCTTAAAAGGAATGGAGCCTCCAGAGTGGCTGTTGGATGTGGATGCGCCGCCTGTGGGTGTTGGGATAGGGTCCCCAGGGTCAATTTTGGGTTAGTTTAACCAATTTTTGTAATAGATTTTGTAAAAAAAATGTAAAGTCTCCGTGAAATGTGGAAGCGAAGTGCGCATTTAAGTAGGAGTCAAAGGGGTTTTAGCCCCTTGTTTGGGTAAGTAATAGGTCGGTTTTAAGACTCACCCATAGGACGTGGGCCATGGTATTGTAAGCAAGAATGCTAAATATAGTTGAGTCATAGTGAGTCTAGAAGAGTAGCTAAGTGAAGGTAGAAGATTGTTGGGCAAGTGCTAAGGCAGGAAAGATCTGTTTCCTATACTTAGGCGAAAGGGGAAGGCTCTTGCAGTTGAGGGCGCAAGAGGCCTTGGTAAGTTTGTAGCTAAGTGCGTGGACCCCTGCAGTTGAGTGCGCGGGGTGGAGAAGTCAGTAAATTGAACGTTGAACATAATAAAGATTGATTTTGGGAGAAATACCTTGCCTTTGAGTATTATTCTTATTTTTGTTCATGTTATGCTTTATCGCTCAACGATATGTTTTCTGTGGAATAATGTGTAAATGTTGTGCAAACTTATTGAATCTTTAATATTTATGCATGAACTAAACAATTATCTGTTTTCGTGAAGGTAAGGGTTAATTCTGTTATGATTTCTGATGAATTGGATAGATCTGCACGAAGGTAGATCTAGGGTTATTAATTAGTGTGTGAAATGGGACAGTCTGCTTCTTTAGGGTCTATAAAGTCCGATCGCAGACCTTCGTGAAGGTCTAGAAGCCGTTTTATTAGAGTTACAGTAGCTGGCCATAAAAGAATATGGATTTGCGCGAAGGCGGATCTGAGTGACAAGGACTTAAGATCACTTATCACACGCTCTCTAGATGTAGAAACCTGGTTTTAGCATCCCCCAATATTTCTTCGGGTGAGACTACAGCCTCCACTATGAAAGTTGTTGTCGAAAGGGCCAGCAACTAGGGTTTTGTTGGTTGACGCGAACAACTCTGAACCTGGGTCAAGCCCCCTTAAGCCAACAAATGGTTTCATTGTCGAGACAGGGATCTATCTAAAATATGTATGCTAAATGGTTTCCTGGGAAGAAAGAGATTGACAAGTGGATTGATCGAAACGCGCACATGTTCACAGCTCAAGAGAATAGCAGCTCTAAATTATCCAATGAACAATGGTTGTAGATATTTTTGTACACAGACGAGACCGACGCGTTCTTTTGTTTCTTCCTTGACGAACTACACGATTGGTTGCCTAAATTGGCCAACAGTCAAGGGACGTGGAGGCTTGACGGTCCTACAGTTTGGACTCTTGAACTGGTGCGACGTCTGGAGGCGTTAGAAAGCAAAATTGCGTGGGTTGTGGATCACTGGATTGGTCACACACTGGGAAGTTTTGTGATTTCTTTCGCGATCGATAGAAATATCAGCTATAGTGAAGCATAACAAAAGCTTTTTAAAGGACCACGAGGTAATTATTTGAAATCATTAAAGATTAGGATTCAAATGTTGTTATGTGAAAATAGGATTATGTAGTTATCTTGATGTTTGGGGCTACGGGAAGTGGGAGATTCTCTAGAATAAATGAGGGATCAAGCCCAAAAAATAGTTCGCTCATTGAACCTCCTTCAAGCGACAACGAAGGAACGGTGTTGCCTACACTGTGAAGTGTAGTTCAGTTAACTACACAGGGTATCCTGAGGAAACCTCATCCATCCACTCCACCAACACCTCCACCTCCACCTCTGCCTCATACACCTTCACCTTCACCCCCTCCACCTCCTCTTCCACCATTCAACATGGCGAACGGAATGGAGATGCCAATTTTTAAAGGAGTAGGGAGCGAAGATCCCGATTAGTTTTGGTTTTTCGCAGGAGCTGTATGGGTGGCATAGCAGATTACGAACGATAACATCAAGAAAGTGCAACTGGTTACATCCTTACAAGATCACGCATTAACATGGTACATAAAGTATTACAGTGATAACCCCAACATGGCGTTTGAAGAGACACAACAATCCCTAAATAAGGAGTTCAACAAGCCTAGGTTAGAGACACCACAACAAATTTGTGGCAGCAGTTTGAACAGCAATACATGCAAACGCTAGAGAGTGTCCTGTTAAAATTGGAAACTAGGGCCAAACTCCATGTGGGTCAACTTATTTATGGAAACTGATATTTTTATTGGATCCCTCTCGTCGAGAGGTGTAGGATTGATCTAAATATCATCCGATTCCGATAAGTATTTATGGAGATATGAATTTATTTTGATTATGGAATTATTATCAAGCCAACCAACAACTTATGTAGGCTCAAGAAGCCCAAATGTCATGTCTATTCAACCTATACATTTTTGGTATAACTAGAAGAGGATTTGATGTCATTTGGAACACATATTCTTGAGGTGATCTCCTCCTCTCCACGTCTTGGTTTTTTGGAGGAGTGAGACATGAAGAGTAATATGCTAGCCTAATGGCGATGCCCTACCCGCTGGTTGATCTAGGCAGCAATCAGAGCTCACTGTTTTGGAGTCCGAGTTGCTGGTAGAGGGGCCAAGGTCTCTTGGAGGAAGGTTGAGTTTGATGGGAAGTATCGTGGATCTATTTGAGGGCTAGAAGAGGGTTATTTTGGTGGGTTGTTGGAAGGCCACAGCCAATTGAGGTAGGTTGCAGACCTAGCCTCCCAAAACAGGCCTGCGTTGAGTTGTTAAGGGCTGCCATATGCCCAGAACAACAGCTCACAAGAAAGGCTTTACTCCTTTCCTAGGCCGAAGTAAATTCAAGGCTGATTTGTGGGTTGAATGAAGGGTTGTTGCAGCAAAAACAATCCCTTACCAGTCACAGTAAAAGAAAACAGGTGCAGAAGACTTGGAGGGCAGCGTGTGGAGAAAGCGTTGGGTCATAGTTCATGACCAGATTTGGATCAGTTTAATGGGTAGCATAATGATGATGCACTTCTGTAAGGGTAGCATAATGATGATGCACATTAGCAAGGGTAGCAGCATGATGATGATGCACATCTGTAAGGGCAACATAATGATGATGCACATTAGCAAGGGCAGCAGCATAATGATGATGCGCATATGTAAGGGCAGCATAATGATGATGCACATCTGTAAGGGCAGTGTAATGATGATGCACATTAGCAAGGGCAGCAGCATGATGATGATGAACATTAGTATGGGCAGCATGATGATGGATGAGATCATGGATATGAAGGGCAGCATGATGATGGATAAGATCATGGACATGGGCAGCATGATGATAATAATGATTAGTGCAGCATGGTGCAGTATGCAGTGGTATAGCAAGAGGACCAGATGTAGCACGATGATAGGTGAAGGAGTCACCTTGGAGAATCAGTTGAAGCAGAATGTCTTCAACTGATCTCATTGTTATAGGATATGATATATGCTCAAATCTAGATAAGTCAAAGTGTTGACTTCTATTGTAAATGCATTATCTCTCTCTCCCTCTTTCTCTGATGAACTTTGAAGAACATAAAGGAAGAATTGATCAAGGGTTTCCCCACATTTTGGTTTGTCCCTGGCTAGCGCCACATCTTGTGTCCTCTTGTCTTGGCTTGTCTTCTGTGATTTATATTTATGTTTTATCTGCAGTTTACTCTATGTTGATGTGATTGCTAATGTGGAAAATAAATTGAAATAAATTGCTCTAGCATAGAACATACCTAAAATTAACACGTCTAGAAGGATATACGTGAGCTGCAGATCCAAATCGACAGGATTCAAGCGAGCGTGGGGCAAGCGAGCCTGGTGCAAGGGAGTGAGAAAGTCACAGAGCTGGAATGGACTATGGACCTCAGAGTCAGTCCCCTATCTAAAGGATCGATCTGCGTGGAATCATACGAAGACCGCGTTGTGTTAAGTATAGTTAAGGACATGGGGATAAACTTGGTCGCGCTGTCACTTCAGACCCTCCATGCGCTGCATCAGGGGGCTTCAGATAAGTTGTGGATTAGAGAACAACGGACACTTACAGTGATAAGTGAATTTAAAGTCAATAATGAGCAGATGTTCACGGAGAAGGCTCGGGATTTGAAAGAAAAAGAGGAGATGCAAGCACGAAGTCAAACCCTTGAGACAACAATAATGTAGGCGTTCAAGACACTTCCAGAGTTGAACATTCCAAAGGATGCCGCAGCGATGACAGCAAAAATCAGGAAATTGGATTGCATCAAAGGATGAGATCGGAAAAGTCACATTCGACTTCTAGATGAAGATCTCAAAGCTACAGCTGAAGTTGAAACCAACCACTCTGCTAGAGGTCCGGAAGAAACGCGGAGCAGCGATCAGGGAAAACACGGGCACATTGGATATAATAGTCACAAAATACGAGATGACGTTTGATCAAGCCATGGAATTATGGACAAACTTATAGGAGGACCCCAACTTATAGAGGCTTCACAGATATCTGAGAGATATAGTGCCAATATGATGAAGTCCAAGCGACTGCGCGCACTTTGGCACCAACCCAACTCCTTGCGCGGTTGTAGGAAGGAAAGCAGTTGCAATCACAGATGGAAGAGCTACAGAGAAAAGAGACCCTTCTCAAGGTCAGATTACAGCCATGGCTAGAGGAAGCCTGCTAGCTTACTCTATCTCTTCAGGAAAAGTTAAGAATATTGCAGTAGACACAAAGGACGATGTGCCTTGCAGTAGAAGGCCCGACGACAGAAAAGTTGGTAGAGGAAGTGCAGCAGGTCGCAGTACAGATATTTGCTTATATCGCAGCATTACAAGTCGAGTTAGGTGGCCTTTGTAGTAAGATCGAGGCGTCGTCTGATTGACTCGAGGGTGAGTCACCATATTTGTGTTGGGCGCCTATTGGGATAGGGTCCCCAGGGTCAATTTTGGGTTAGTTTAACCAATTTTTGTAATAGATTTTGTAAAGAATGTAAAGTCTCCATGAAATGTAGAAGCGGAGTGCGCATTTAAGTAGGAGTTAAAGTGGCTTTATCCCCTTGTTTGGGTAAGTAATAGGGTGGTTTTGAGACTCATCCATAGGCCGCAGGCCATGGTATTGTAAGCAAGAATGCTATATATAGTTGATTCATAGTGAGTCTAGAAGAGTAACTAAGTGAAGATAGAAGATTGTTGGGCAAGTGCTAAGGCGGGAAAGCTTTGGTTCATGTACTTAGGCAAAAGGGGAAGGCTCCTGCAGCTGAGTGTGCAGACCCTTGCAGTTGAGTGCACAGGGTGGAGAAGTCTATAAATTGAATGATGAACTTAATAAAGACTGATTTTGGGAGAAACACCTTGCCGTTGAGTATTATTCTTATTTATGTTCATGTTATGCTTTATCGCTCAATGATATGTTTTTTGTGGAATAATGTGTAAATGTTGCACGAACTTATTGAATCTTTAATATTTATGCATGAACTAATCAATTCTCTGTTTTCACGAAGATAAGGGTTAATTACGTTATGATTTCTGATGAATTGGATAGATCTGTGCGAAGGCAAATCTAGCGTTATTAATTAGTGCGCAAAAGGGGATAGTCTGCTTCTTTAGGGTCTATAAAGTTTGATCGCAAACCTTCACGAAGGTCTAGAAGCCATTTTCGTAGAGTTACAGTAGCATACCATAGAAGAATATAGATCTACGCAAAGGAAGATCTAAGTGACAAGGGCTTAAGATCACTTATCACATGGTCTCTGAATGCTAAAACCTGGTTCTAGTATCCCCCAATACTGCTTCGAGTGAAACTGCAGCCTACGATATGCAGGTTGTTGCCCAAAGTGCCAGTAGTTAGGGTTTTTTTGGTTGGTGTGAACAACTCTAAACCTGCGTTAGGCCCCCTTAAGCCAACAATGGGCAATCGTTGAAGGATCTGGGAAAAATTATCCATCATTGCATTCCTTTGTTTCTCAAGGGCCTCCTCGAGCAATATGTTGATAGGATCTCCTACCCCCTTGTCTTTCTTTTTTCCCCCATGGATGGTCATCAGGGTTTACGAGGTTTATCTTGCAAAGGTTCAACCAAATCGAGCCCTAACTCCTTATATCCCGACCTCTTTGGGGACATGCAAAGAAAAACAAAGAAAGAGCAAACCGCTCTAATACCACTAATCCGGATTTAAGCAGGAACGCAAAAAATTATAGATATAACCATAAATACAAAGCTACAGTAGAAATAACACTTTATTTCATTAATATTAAATATTGAAATATGCTTACAAATAGAATGGAAATAAGACTAGCTCGAGCGATGAGAGCTTATCTCTAAGAAGAGATGTGGTGGCTACATGCCTCTGAACTATGTTACAATGAGGCTCAAAGGCCTATTTATTACTAAGAAAAAATGGAAAACTCTAAACATCCAAAAACCTAACCCTAGGAGATGAAGCACCAAACTATGGGCCCCGTTTGGGTAAATTGGTACATCAAGTTCACGGGATCGTAACTTTGGCATATGATCTCTGTTTGACGTGCACAATACCTTGTTAGAAAGATCTATCCGAGGACTAAAACTTTGAATGACCAACATTGGTTTATTAACCATGTTGGTCCCAGTTTTTCCAACAAAAAAACGTCGCTTAGGGCCTCAAAATGGCTCTGGAAGTTCAGGACCCGAAAAACTGCCAAAAATAGTAAATTGTGCTACAAATAAGGAAACTAAAAAACTTAAATAAACAATGGTGGGGGTCAAAGTGGAATAGGTGGGTGGCCACCAATAACCACTTGGATCACCTTGTGAACATCTGAGTGGGTCATGTTCCTTAAGAAACAATGATCATGGTGTCCATCAACCATTGTTTCGCCAGCACTATGCTCTGATCTTGTGGAGAGATAGAGTTATTAGTCAAGGCCTTTCTACGTGACATTGTTGGTTGGTATGATGAGATGCACTGGTATAAGTTGAGAAAATATCTTATGAGATGGTTTACCAATCTGACTCTTCTTATGAGAATTCTTCAGTATGAGAATGTCCAAGTACCATGTATGGATTATGAATACTTCCCTAGTTCAGAGGGAGTGTTGAAATGTGTTACTAGGTTTGGTCGTCATAATGTCTATTGTAATCATGATTTTATGTATTTGATGAAAAGAGAAAAACAAAATTATTATTTCATTATTGATGCATGGGTTTCATGCTCAAGGAAAATTTATTTGTAGGTCAAGTAGCCATTTAGTGCTTCTAGGTTTTTCATAGAATTATGAAGTCAAAAGATTCATTGTCATACATGTAAGACCCCTTTGGGTATCTCGTATTATGTAAAAGAAATTTATTTGAGTCATAAAAGACCCTCCAAGACCTTGTCAATGAGTTGCAACAAGTTGAACTACATGAAATATCAAGTCAACCTCATTGAGGCAATCCATACCCCTGGAAAGCCTATATATAAGAGGCATTCGACCTCATTTGTAGAACACATCCAAGCCATATGAAGAATAAAGAAGAAGATTTCGATATTAAAAAGGAAGAATTCCTACGGCAAGTGAAGTTCAAGAAGGAAGCTAGAGTCGAAGTTTTTGGGTCTCTCTCTCTCTCTCCCTCTCTCTCTCTCTCTCTTAAATGCAACGAAATTTTGAAGATCATAGGTAAGAGTTGTTGGAAAGTTGTTGGAGGACGAAGTTGCTAGAAAATTGTTGGAAGTTGAAATTGTTGGAAAGTTGTTAGAGGTAGAAAGTTGTTGGAAGTGGAAGTTACTGGAAAATTAGTTGGGGTTTGAAGTTGCTAGAAACGTTGTTGGGGTCAAACTCGCTGGAGAAGTTGTTGGGGTTGAAGTTGTTGTTGGAAGGTCAAATTTTGTTGTTGTAATTTGTGTAAGAAAAGCTCATCAAAAATGAAGGTTGACTTGGTCTTGGAGGGGTCTTTGTCAAGGGTCTTAGGCCTTGGAATTCATTATTTGAAGTTCTATAAGAAGAGGAGTTCTTGTGGGTTTTCCTCTCAAGAGGAGAGGTTTTGGCCCTGGATTATAACCTACATTATGTGTCCTCTTGTCTCATTGTTCTTTATTGTTTGGTAGTTGTTTGATGATAGAAAACACAATAATAATCAAATTGAAGAAGAAGCTAGTCAAGTTAATTAAAAATACATCACAATCAGTTATCAAATTAAGAGAAATGACCTAATTGAGTTGCTCCTAGATTTCTCAACATCAGTTGACTTGAAGTTAGGGTAGCTAGTGTGACCAACTCCTAAGTGATAGAACCTTGGATAGTGTTAATTTGTAAACATAAAAACTAGTTATAATTGCTATCCCTACTAGGGATTTATGGATTTTTGTGTTGCATAATAGGTATGTTGTTTACTAGTCAAATTAGTCCTAAGTTACAGTAGTTGTTGAAAAACCAATGAATGTTTGAGTATCTGTTTATACCATTTGTGCATTAATAAAAGGGTCATTATTGTGTTATGGATTGAAGAATATTGCACTACTATTATAAAATACGATTCTTTCATGGTTTATTGAAAACCCTAGCTCAAAACTGCACCCTCGGGATAATTTCCCCAAGAGGGATATTACAACTTAACCATAGTTTCATTTCTAAGTTGTTTCAAGGGCATATTATTCATACTTAGTAGTGATTTATACCTCCAAAAAAACTGAAAATTGTTTTGTTTTGATTGGGATATTTTCCAAGCTTAACGTTAGGGGGATTTGCCCTCTTTTCTATGAAAGTTTGATTCCAAATTGTTGTAGCATCTTGTTTAGTTGCATAATTTCATTGTTGGATTGTTATTTCACTCCTAACTTAGTGCCCAAGCAAAAAACCTAAGGATCTTTCATCCCAATGTGTTTCTACATTTTTGGGTTGCTTGTAAGGCACTCCAAATATGGCATTTTTTGCATTCTTTGTCATTTTGCAGATTTGAAAGTGCATGATAATGGCAAGCTTGTCTGAATGATAGCATATTATCAATTGGTAATCAAAATATACTCATCTTACTTAATGTATGTGACTTACCCACATTCTTGAGCATAAAAACATTATATTTCTTGTAATATTTTAATGGGATTTCAAGGGTTGGTTAGTATTTCTAGGTATACTTATACATACACCATATTTAGAATTTGTTTTATAAACTCCTAACCTTCATCATACATAGTGTTTCTAAGCATTAGTCTCTCTAGCTTGTTGGACACTCCTTGTGGTTTTCTAAGAGTTGGCCTAAAGTGTGGGAGGATAGTACTGAGGTGATAGTGGGTGTTGACTTGTGTGGCCTGGGAGGTACTCCCACACCCTAGGGTACATGCTTTGGGAGAAGTTTGACCCACATGGGATTTGTGGGAAATTTTACCCCAACAGTGAGTTTCACCCCAAAAGTTATGGATGTGAAACCAAGCGGATATTTTGATGGTTTCATCATTGAGAGCATGTGGGGCACCCTTAAAGGGCTAAGGGGCACCTAAGGCATCGATGACGTGATGTTGGAAGAATGAAAAGAATTTGTATAATGTTTTTAAGGAGTTTAAAAAATTGTTTAGGTCAGCTTGGAGTTATGTGATGAGCCTTAGTTGTTAAGAAAGCAAGAGTTTAGTTCATTCACATCCATCCAAGTGCATCTCATCAAATAGAAAGGCATCTGCCCTAGCCACAGACCTAAAGGATCCAATTCGAGTCATAGAAGAGAATGAGTTTAGCATCCTTTCCTTGTATTCTGGTTGGATGAGTTAGCAAGAAGGCTAGCCAAGTTTCCGAGATTTTGGGCACTTGTTTGGAGCATATCTTCTCTGTATTACAGGTCGCATTATTTTGTGTCCCTGAAGTAAAGTCAAGCCACTGTAACATCCGCTTGGAGAGGGTCATGAAGCCTTTTTTGGAGGGTCATGTAGTCTAGCAAGTAGTTGGTGTAATGTCACATTGTTTAAGGGTCAAGCACAGGGCTATAAGGGAGGATTTACTAAGGTTTTGAGGAGTTGTACAGGTAGATATTAGGATTGGTTTATGTGTGCTACAGAAGCCCTTAAAGAGGGTCATATGACTCAGAAATTAATGCTTAGAACCATGACATTTCAGGACAAGTGTGTCGACGTCTTGAAAGGTATGTTGTTTGTATTTCTATGTTGATGAATGCAAGGGATGGTAGGGATGTTCTAGGAATGTTTTTAAGAGCAATTTTGGAGCAACATATGTACAATGTTTTGGAGGACTATTAGTGGTTGCATTTTAACCCTAAGTATTGTGGAAAAGTGACAGACTTTTCAGAATAAGTGGGCTATACATATATCCCTACGGATTGACTTTTGGAAGAGAAAAAGGGTAGTCAAGAGGGTTGGTTGTATGCCCTAGTTTAGTGAGTTGCAAGTGGGAAAACATCAGTGATAAGAGGAAATCCTCCAAGCCCTGAGTATGGTCTTCTTTGGAGCACCAGAGAGGCACGAAGAGGGAAGTTGTGAAGACCCTAAGAGTTGACACTCTTGGTGGAGCAGGAGACCAACTAGTGGGAAGACTTGTATGGGCCAAAGTTCAGTCGCTCTTGGAGTAGCAAGAGGGTTGATAGTGGCAGATTGAGTAGCTAGATATGCAATATTTCTAAAGTGATAGAAGTTGCAGTGACCAATAGAAAGGGAAGGCAAAGTACAAACCAGATGGGTTCAAGGTACATAGATTGAAAGGACTATGGATCGCTACATCAGCAAGTAAGTCAAGTGTACTTTTTTTAGGGATAGATTGGTAGTCATAGGTTGTTGACACCAAGCCCTACTTGTGTCTTGTATCAGGGTTGATTGTAAGGGCCAAGATCCCTGGTACGAGAGCCCTAAGATTGTTGAATTAAAATTTGTAATATAACAAGTTGTGGGTTGAAAATTTGTTTTGTGTACTGGTTCATTCATTGCTATATGTTATTCTAATGTGAAAGTGCTTGTGTTTTGAGAGTGTTTGTGATCGTGACTTTAGACTCAAACCTAATTCTTGACTATCGTGGAAAAATTAGCAGTGGCCATATCTCGTGTGCTTACCCCTAGCACCTTGATCACAACCTTGTCAAGGATGCTAATCTGGGTGGTAACATCTACAAAATGATACATCTTTAGAGTTGCAAAAATATTGGTTTATATGAGATTTCAAACGCACATGGATAGTGAATCATCAAGTCCATGTACAAGGAATAATCTTTAACTCCATGAAATCTAGGGAATTATAAATATATTAGGGAAGTCAAGGAAAAAAACTCTATATGTAGGTGGTTCAAGGTTAAGGACAATGACAAGGGGAAAGAACCAAAAATAATTTGGAATTAAGAGTAGAATCTATCATCCTTTTTATTAATGAATACTTTATCTTTGTGGATATGAAGAAGCATTTTTGCAATATTACAACAACCATGGTGAGGTAATGGCTTTCTGGGCAGCCAGAAAGTGTAGTTTTTTTTGTCAAAGAGGCTACAAGAGTTATCCATGGACATGGAGCAAGGAGAAAGAAACATGTAGGGAAGACAAGGAAAATTTAGAATGATTATGGTGGAGAAATACTTGGGATTTTTTGGAAGGCAGTTTCATTGACACAACACGAGGATTGCATCTAGGTGGCAAGATTTTTGGATAACAAATAGTCAAGCACATGGTAGTTAGAATCAGTGGTTTCCAAATCAAAATTATTTTAACCATTTTTCAATATGGTTCACGCTGACAACCAGTTTGGGATCAACTCTTAACCAAATCAATAGGTTCCAATCTAAACCCACTAGTTTACCATGAGTCCTGAGAAACACACCAAAAAAAATTGACCTCCTTTTCAGCCTTGTCATTGACATTTGCTTTTATTTGAATTTTACTTTCGTTAAGCTAAATTTTAATAATACACTAGACCCCCATTTAGAATATTTGAAAATGAAATTAAACCATGGGACCTTACATGGAAATGGTTGAAATTGGGGTGTTTTTCAATTGTCAACACATCTAGTTGTTTTTTCTGTGTTTCAACATACATTCAAACCAGAAGACCTTGCACCCCTTTATCCCATACCCTTTGACCTAAGATTTGGTTGAAAGCAATATTGAACTTGTTGTTGCTTCAAATCGCACCAGTAATGCAAGTGTTGCAGGATAGATAGAAAGCCTCCTAGATACAGCCTTTGGGTTGATTGTAGACCAATGCCTAGGAAATCTTAAGAAGAAGAGTGCATGGAAGATTATCTGTGAGGGGGTTTAGCAACACTCCAATTGTCAAGAAATAAAAGATAATAAAGGGGCCTTGTTCAATAGATCTCCATTAAGGTAGACTCAAGCCAACATGTGGATCCAAATGCGAGGGATATATCTAGGAAATCTCAAAGAGAAATGTCTTCTTCTGGTGGCTGACACACAACAATGAGGCAACTTAATACTGAATTTGTAGTAATGGTGGAGAGGAGGAAAGGAAGGAGGGAAGTAGATGCATAGGGTTGTAATAAATAGAATCCTAAACCGCGATGTTCCAGCGGAAATATGGAATTTGATGTATAGGGTTGTAAACAACATAAAATCTTAACCAACGGTTTTCCAATAGAAATATTGAAGAGTAAGGGGGTGGAGTGATAGAAAACGTTGAGAGCTAGTTAAGGTTTCAGGCCAACTAAAACATGGGTATCATTTTCTGCAACCAGCTAAAGTAAATCTCGGCTAACACAGGTTCTGCAAGTTAATCAAATACACAAGTAAATCTGTGATTTCTGCGGGTACTATATGCTAGTGAATAACACAAGAAGATCTGAGATATGCACAGGTATTGTTCTCTATTTAGCAACCAAGATAAATCTATAAATCGAACAGAAACCAATAGCTTCATTATACTATTTCAGAGAAGGGAAAACATAAATGAGATGAGATTACATAGAGGAATCATACTTCACATTGATCATGCTTGGAATCACCGGGATAGTTTCATTCATCTTCGAGGGTCTAAATAACGAGTCCATAACATTTAGCACAACATCAGTCAAGTCCCCCATGAATAAGAAAATAGAACCAAAAGTGGCATCTCAGAATTCAGACCCTGTGGGTGAGAAATTTTGGAACCCGGTGTAATTGTTTCTTCCCCCTATTTATAAGATTAGGGGGAGCTTGGATTACAGTTGCAACAAAATATTTGAGACAGAGCTCCAGCCATCTACTAGACTAGCTGTCTCGGCCTATGTAAGGAGTTGTTGCCCAAAATTATTACAATTAAGATCGGATTCCTTCTTGGAAATACAGAAACTACAGAATAATGAGAAAGAGAAGGAAAATGGAAAGATGATGGAAGAGGTGTCCTCCTATTGTTCTTGTGGAGGCCCTTGATCAAGCCACATCTCTGTCATGATACGCTTCCCCTATTGCTCAGTCAGTTTCTGTCAATTCTGCCTTAACTGCCTGATTAGTTCTTTCTCTGAAGTCGAGTGGAGCCCCATGCCGAATCATTAAGTGCTCCCGAGCCCCCCATACTAGTGCACTGCCGCACCATACTCTTATTCAATGTTATAGATGTCGACCCATCCGTCTTTAAAAGCTCTGTCTCATGCTCCTGGTCTACCTGGGGATGCATTTACGATGTAACAAGTCTTTCAGGTGGGGAACTTTATCTCTGAAATATCACGAAACAAGTATGTTCTGAATTCCCCTAAGGCCCCTTTTTGTATAGCCCCTTTCTGTTGTTTCCTTCATATGACCAGGGGTTGCAACCAAGTGTTGATTCCTCAAGCACTAAGGCCTTCAAGATCCTATCCTCGGCCTTTTTCCTTTGTTATATGAAATCTCGCACTTCAACGCTTTCCAAGGGTTGCCACTGAGATTTCCCTTTGAACCCTACAATCATCGATCTACGGGGGCGAGCCGACTTGTCCGGACGCGGCGGTCTATAAAATGCATCGCATAAAGTATCACAACCAGGGGAGGGGCGTTGAATGAGCATGCGGCATTTAAAAAGGGGCGGACCCGACGGGCGTTTATATCCAATATATAAAATATCGCATATAGAGAGTTCCTAAACATCGCAATCGCAAGTCGGAAGAGAGTGAGGTGTAGGAGCACCTTGACCTGTGTGATCGTCGATCATTGATCTGCAGGGGTGATGTCATCACTGCCACATGTCACCCTAGACTTGTGCAATCGTCGATCACTGATCTGCGGGGGTGACATCATCACTGCCACATGTCACCCTACGAGTGGTGACACGTGTCACCCGAAAATGCCCCTATAGGACCCCTGAAAATGCCGAATTGGAATGCCATGTTTCCTCCATATTGCCACATCATTAATGACGTCAGCTGCTATGTCAGCCATAGGGACCAATCATATTGCGCCACGTGCCCCCTGGAGGAGAGAGAAAATGGCCTTCCCAACCTTGATTTTTCCGTGAATTCCTTTGTTAAATAGAATCGGCCCCTCCCCAGTGATTTAACAATGTATCACAAATCGTCGATATCGCAAGGTTTTTAAAGTGGTAGCCCCTTTACTCCTTCGATTGACGATTGTCGATACCATAGATACGTTGATCGTCGATTTCTGTACCGCCACATGGAGGAGAGAGAGAAAGGGGGCGGCCCATTCCTGTTTTTTGCATGCATTTCCTTTGTT
Organism: Pinus taeda; assembly: GCA_000404065.3. NCBI lineage: Eukaryota > Viridiplantae > Streptophyta > Pinopsida > Pinales > Pinaceae > Pinus > Pinus taeda. Next base: position 305,509 of record APFE031101102.1, read on the forward strand.
AAGCCTTTTTGGCCCTTCCCGACGATCTCACATTATATCGCAAAAAGTCGCAATATCAAAAAGCTTAAGAGTGGTGACCTCTTTGTCCCGATGATTAGTTGCTGTGTCGATAATGCAGGACTGCGGGATGGCCGATATGTGGGATGTGAAACTACGAGATGGTTGATATGTGGGATGCAGGACTGCGATATCGGTGTTCAACACCATGAATTGTCAATAAACCGTAAGCCTGTGACCGGGACCCCACCGATAAACAATTTGCAATGAGCTCCTTTGGGCTATTTCTCTTTGCTTGATAGCTTTCCAAGGGTATCTTTAATCTTCTTTAACTTCTAATCCAGGAGTCTGTTTTTGGACCTCCATATACTGTTGGAAAGCTTATAGAAAGCGCTATGCAATGGAGGGGCTGATTTGGCTTTGATAGATTTTGTGGCTTGGGAAATGGCTTCAAATTTCACTACTCTTATGTATTCTGGAAACTGATAACTTGTAAAGCAATAAGTGACAACATTAGCTCCTACTAGGGACATATTCTTGCTAGCAAGGTGTTGAGAACCTACAGACTAGTATCCTTCACCATTGAGCATGGAGTCAGAAATATATGAACTTACATAAAATTCCATGAACCTTTGTTTGCAAGGAGTCACTTCCTCCTCAAACTGAAATGCAGAATAAAAATTATAACTAGAAATTAAATGCTTAGCTAGTGATCTTATTTATATACGTTCCTACTTATGCACAGGGCTCAATTCACCTAAGTGATTTCAACCCTCCAATGGAGCTAGGCCTGCATTAGAGTATTGGGCCTTATGCCTTCACATTGCTGAAAAATAAAAATTAAAACAAGCAGGCGCCATGAAAAATATGCAAATGAAAAGTTTGATGCATGCTCTAGACATAACCTCTATTGCTAACTTAAGAATATGCTCATGTACTCAGCGACAAGGTCATGGAATTGACAAGGAAAGTTTGCATTTTCCTCTTTTTCATGAGCAGTCTGCTGACGAATATCCTCTTGGCCAAGGCAACCATAAACATTATTTAGCTCCTCAACCTTAGATTTTTTAAGCAAAACTTGCTACTGGAAGATATCTCCCCATTCGCTGGTAAACGGATCCATTTGACAATCCTCTACCATCTCATCCTCCTCCGAATGATACGAAGCATAAACTAGAGGAGGTTCTTGATCTTGTTCTCCAGGTGTAGGATGTGCTTTGTAAACTGGAGCCTCCCTGCTCAGTTCCTGATGGGCTTCCTCTTCTTGCGCAGCTTCCCATGACTGGGAGCGTTGTGGCTCAGCATCACTTGACTCTCCATCAGAATCATATATGTCATAAGAAGGAGAAACATCAAAATCGGCCAAATCAGACCTCTGAGGGTTTATTTGCAGTCTGATGATGTTTCCTTCTTCTCTTTCTTGCTCATTGGGTGATGCTTCTTGATGTGAGTGGATGTTTTCTTGGATAGAGGCTCCACAAACATCTTCAGTGTGGTCTTCAACCTCGGGAATGTTTTCATCGTTAAAATGTGCCAGAAATATTCAAATAGAGCATTCAATAGATAAAATCTTTTGAAATATTGATGGAATGTTGTATGAAAACATTTCAAGGAAGATATGTTGCTACGAGGTATCGTTTTAAACCAAACTCTAGCATCCTCATCTAAATACCACTTGAACAACTTCATATGTATATCTTCAAGAAGAATACCTTGTTGCTCCATGCATTCATGAAAGTCTTTGAGGTGTTGGTCAGGTCTTCTCTCTATTTTCCCATTGAATCTAGGCAAATAGGTATCCCACTCATGAAACGCAGGGACATGATTGGGATAACCAACAATAGAAGAGAAATCCAGTGGGGCAAATTGGTTGGCCAGGAATGCAGGAATGGCCATCTTGAAAACCTCCCTATATGACTTATTTTAGTTTCAAAAGTAGGGAAATCTTTCAGTTGTTGTAGAATTAGAGTGAGTATGGGGCTGCTTGAAAGCCAAGATGATCAAATAGAGATATGGACAGTGGAGTCTCCAAGATGTTTACCATAGAATTGAAACAGTGGAGTCGCCAAGGTGAGAGATCTTCAACCCACACTTCCCTTCCTCACCTAATAGAGGAAATGTAAAATTTTGTCGTACACACGGAAAAATATTCTAATCCATTCCCTGGCAACGGGCCAGAAATATGTTGTCGCTTCAAATCGCACCAGCAGCACAAGTGTTGCAGGAGAGATAGAAAGCCTCCTAGAGACAACCACTAGGTTGATTGTAGACCAGTGCCTAGGACATCTTAAGTAGAGGACTGCATGGAAGATTATTAGTGAGGGGGTTTTGCAGCACTCCAATTGTCACGTAATAAAAAGATAATAAAGGGGCTTGGTTCAATAGGTCTTCATTAAGGTAGACTCAATCCAACACGTGGATCCAAATGCGGGGGGGGTATTTTGAGGCAATCTCAAAGAGAAATGTCTTCTTCTAGTGGCCGACCCACAACAATGAGACAGCTTAATATTGAAGCTGTAGTAATGGTCGAGAGGAGGAAAGGAAGGAGGGAAGTAGATGCATAAGGTTGTAACAAACAGAATCCTAAACATCAATGTTCTAGCAGAAATACAGAATTCGATGTATAAGGTTGTAAATAACGCAGAATCCTAAGCAATAGCTTTCCAATAGAAATATGGAAGAGGAAGGAGGTGGAGTGATAAAAAAAAAAAGTTGAAAACTAGCTAAGGTTTCAGGCCAACTATAACATGGCTATCATTTTCTTCCAACAGCTAAAGTAAATCTGGGCTAACACAAGTTCTGCAGGTTAATCAAATACACAAGTAAATCTGTCATTTCTACAGGTATTGTATGCTAGTGAATAACACAAGCAGATATGAGATATGCACAGGTATTGTTCTCTATTTAGCAGCCAAGATAAATCCATAAATCGGAGAGAAACCAACAGCTTCATTATACTATTTCAAAGAAGGGAAAACATAAATGAGATGAGATTACACAGAGGAAACATACTGCACATTGATCATGCTTGGAATCACCGGGATAATTACATTCATCTTTGAGGGTCCAAATAACCAATCCATAACGTTCAGCACAACATCATTCAAGTCCCCCATGAATAAGCAAATAGAACCAAAATTGGCATCTCAGAATTCATACCCTGTGGGCGAGAAATTCCAAAACCCGGTTTAAGTGTTTCTTCCCCTATTTATAAGAAGAGGGGGAGCTTAGATTACAGTTGCAACAAAATATCTAAGCCAGAGCTCCAGCTATCTACTAGACTAGTTGTCTCGGCCTATGTAAGGCGTTGTTGCCCAAAATGATTACAATCAAGATTGGATCCCTTCTTGGAAATAAAGAAACTACAAAATAATGAGAAAGAGAAGGAAAACATAAAGATGATGGAGGAGGTGTCCCCCTGCTGTTCATGTGGAGGCCCCTGATCAAGCCACATCTCTGTCGTGATGCGCTTCCCCTGCTGCTCGGTCAGTTTCTATCAATTCTGCCTTAACTACCTAATTAGTTCTTTCTCTAAAGTCGAGTGGAGCCCCATGCCGAATCATTAAGCGCTCCCGAGCCCCCCATACTGGTGCACCGTCGCACCTTACTCTTATTCAATATTGTAGCTGCCGACCCATCCTTCTTTAAAAGCTTTGTATCATGCTCCTAATCTGCCTGGGGATGCATTTACGATGTAACAAGAAGTCTTTCAGGTGCGGAACTTTATCACCGAAATATCATGAAACAGGTGTGTTCTGAATTCCCCTTAGGCCCCTTTTTGTATAGCCCCTTTCTGTTGTTTCCTTCATATGACCAGGGGTTTCGACCAAGTGTTGAGTCCTCGAGAACTAAGGCCTTCGAGATCCTATACAAGGCCTTTTTCCTTTGTTATATGAAATCTCACACTTCGGCGCTTTCGAGGGTTGCCACTAAGATTTCCCTTTGAACCCTATGATCGTTGATCTACGGGGGCGGACCGACTTGTCCAGACACAGCGGTCTATAGAATGCATTGCATAAAGTATCATATCTTGGGGAGGGGTGTTGAATGAGCATGTGGCCTTTAAAAACGGGTGGACCCGACGGGCCTCTAAATCCAATATATAAAATATCGCATCCTGGGAGTTCTCACACATCGCAATCGCAAGTCGGAAGAGACTAAGACGTAGGAGTGCCTTAACCTGTGTGATCATCAATCACTGATCTGCAGGGGGGACATCATCACTGCCACATGTCTCCCTATGAGTGGTGACACGTGTCACCCGAAAATTCCCCTATAGGACCCCTGAAAATGTCGAATTGGAATGCCACGTGTCCTCCATATTACCACATTATTGATGACATCAGCTGCCATGTCAGCCATAGGGACCAATCATATTGCGCCACGTGGCCCCCTGGAGGAGAGAGAAAATGGGTTGCCCAACCTTGGTTTTTCTATGAATTCCTTTGTTAAATAGAATCGGCCCCTCCCCAGCAATTTAACATTGTATCGCAAATTGGTGATATCGCAAGGTTTTTAAAGTGGTAGCCCCTTTACTCCGTCGATTGCCTATTGTCGATACCGTAGAGCCGTCGATCACTGATTTCTGTACTGCCACGTGGAGGAGAGAGAGAAAGGGGGTGACTCGTTCCTGTTTTTTGCATGCATTTCCTTTGTTAATCCTTTTTGGCCCGTCCCGGTGATCTCACATTATATCGCAAAAAGTTACGACATCTCAAAGCTTAGGAGTGGTGACCTCTTTGTCCCACTGATTAGTCAATGTGTCGATAATGCGAGACTGCGGGATGGCCGATACGCGGGATTCGGGTCTACAATATCAGCATTCAGCACCATGAACCATCGATAAACCGTAAGCCTATGCCTGAGACCCCGCCGATAGCCTTTTGCAATGAGCCTTTTCCTTTGGGCTATTTCTCTTTGCTTTCTAACTTTCCAAGGGTATCTTTAATCTTTAACTTCTTATCCAAGAGTCCGTTTTTGGACTTCCATATATCGTTGGAAAGCTTGTCACGAGCACTATGCAATGGAGAGGGGCTGATTTGGCTCTGATAGCTTTTATGGCTTGGGAAATGGCTTCAAATTTCACTGCTCTTATGTATTCTGGCAACTAATAACTTGTAAAGCAATGAGTGACAACATAACCATAGAGGGGGAATACAACACTCAATGGTGCCAACTAAATTTAACTAATATTATGCCCAATAATTCCCATGCCAACTTATTTAAAACATCAACGGTAATGTATGTTGAAGCCATTCACCAAGTGAAAGGGAACTTCAAATTGTTGAACTTGGTTCACGAGTTAGAACCTTCTTTTATAATTTCAATTATATGTACTATAGAACTTCTATCTCCATAGATTTTTGGTAAATTCATCCTTGGATGTTATATACATTGGCAAAATTTGCATATTTGGTGGATTTGCATCATTGCATCATTGGAGTAGCAAGAGGGTTGATAGTGGCAAATTGAGTAGCTAGATATGCAAGCTTTCTGAAGAGGCAGAAGTTGCAGTGAGCAGCAGAAAGGGAAGGCAAAATACCCATCATATGTGTTCAAGGTACGTAGATTGAAAGGACTATGGATCGCTACATCAGCAAGTCAAGTGTACTTTGTTTAGGGACATATTGGTAGTCAGGTTGTTGACACCAAGCCCTACTTGTGTCTTGTATCAGGGTTGATTGTAAGGGCCATGATCCCTGGTATGGGAGCCCTAAGATTGTTGTAAAAAAGTTTGTAATATAACAAGTTATGGGTTGAAAATTTTGTTTTGTGTGGTGGTTGATTCACTGCTATATGTTATTCTAATGTACAAAGTGTTTGTGTTGTGGCATTTGAGTGTGTTTGTGATCATGACTTTAGACTCAAACATGATTCTTGAGTGTTGTGGAAAAATTAACAGTGGGCATATCTCGTGCGCTTACCCCTATCACCTTGATCACGACCTTGTCAAGGCTGCTAATCTAGGTGATAACATCTACAGAAGGATACATCTTTAGGGTTGCAAAAAGATTGGTTTATATAAGATTTCAAAATTACATGGATAGTGAATCATCAAGTCCATGTACAAGGAATAATCTTTAACTCCATGAAATCAAGGGAATTATAAATATATTAGGGAAGTCAAGGAAAATAGCTCTATATGTAGGCGGCTCAAGGTTAAGGACAATGACAAGGGGAAAGAATCAAAAATAATTTGGAATTGGGAGTAGAATCTATCATCTTTTATATTAATGAATACTTTATCTTTGTGGGAAAAGATGAAGAAGCATTTTTGCAATATTACAACAAACATGGTGAGGTAATGGCTTTCCGGGCAGCCAGAAAGTGTAGTTTTTTTAGTCAAAGAGGCTACAAGAGTTCTCCATGGACATGAAGCAAGGAGAAAGAAACATGTAGGGAAGACAAGACAAATTGAGAATGATTTAGATGGAGAAATACTTGGGATTTTGTGGAAGGCAGTTTCATTCACACAACACGAGGATTGCATCTAGGTGGCAAGATTTTTGGATAGCAAATAGTCAAGCACATGGTCGTCAGAATCAGTGGTTTCCATATCAAAATTATTTTAACCCTTTTTCAATATGATTCAGACTGACATACAGTTTGGGATCAACTCTTAAACAAATCAATAGGTTCCAATCTGAACCCACTAGTTTACCATGAATCCTGAAAAACACACCCAAAAAAAATTAACCTACTTTTCAACATTGTCATTGACATTTGCCTTTATTTGAATTTTACTTTCGTTGAGTTAAATTTTAATAATACATTAAACCCCATTTAAAATATTTGATAATGAAATTAAACCATGGGACCTAACATGGATATGGTTGAAATTGGGGTGTTTTTCAATTGTCAACACATCTAGTTGTTTTTTCTGTGTTTCAACATATATTCAAACCAGAAGACCTTGCACCCCTTTATCCCATACCCTTTGACCTAAGATTTGGCTGAAAGTACTATTGAACCGTAGAGGGGGAATACAACACTCAATGGTGCCAACTAATTGAAACTGATATTCTGCCCAATAATTCCCATGCCAACTTATTTAAAACATCAACGGTAGTGTATGTTGAAGCCATTCACCAAGTGAAATGGAACTTCAAATTGTTGAACTTGGTTCACTAATTAGAACCTTCTTTTATAATTTCAATTATATGTACTGTAAAACTTATATCTCCATAGCTTTTTGGTAAATTCATCCTTGGATGTTATATACATTGGCAAATTTTGCATATCTGGTGGATTTGCATCATTGCATGGGAATTTTATTATTTTATTAAAATTTGAATATTTGATGTATGTTTCAGTCGACCAGTTCTTATGCCCAATCTTTTGGCCAATTCTCTTCCTACTCCAGTTCTAGATCGATTCATGATTTTTGAGAATTTTGATTCAATTCGTAATTTTGCAAATTCCAATTCCAATTCGGTTCTGATTCTGACTACCATGGCCAGGAAGTCAAGGTGGACAAAGACAGGAACAAATGATTCCATAAAAAGAGAAGTGTGGTGTATGACTCAAGACGGGGATCAGAAGTTGGTCATGCTCTGCAATGGGTATGCAATATTAAAATACGAGCTTGTGGATGCAGTCCCTGCCATCAGCAACAAAATCCCCCGAATGTCAAGGTAAAGTAATGAGATTATAAACCAATGTGTGGGTCAACAAAGACCACAACAGATTCATGGGATTCACACTAGGAATATTTACACGAGTATAACCTGATGTTTTTCGGGTAATTGCGGGAGGTATTCCCCAACGACATATGTTGGCTCTAAAAAGAAAAAGAAAATTAAATTTAAATTATAAATTTTGGAGGACATGTACGCCCCAAATGACAAGTCGGCCCTTTAAGTGAAGAGGTGTGACTTTCGTTCAAAAGTCACCCCACTTGACCTAATATAAGTGTAACTACTCAACTTTACTCATTCAACAACAACATATCTTCTGTTCTGATCCAAAGTTTGAGAGAGGAGAGAGGAGATCCAAAGTTTGACCAGTATTTGACATGTGTTGACCAGCATTGAATAAAGATTTCTGAGACCTGTTTAACCGATTTTTCTAGGGAAATTTGACCGCAGAAAAGAGGAGTTGACTGAGATCATTTCTAGGCCTAGTTGACCAAGTTTCTCAGCAGTTGACTGAACTTTTTATGGGCAGAGTTCACCAAGTTTCAGGCAGTTGACCAAAATTTTCCTAGGAAAAGTTGACTGAGTTTTTGGACAATTAACCAAGATACTTCTTGGAAGTTTGACTGAATTGACCAGCTGTTGCAGAAGGCCAAATTTTGGCTTGTTTGACCAGGTTTGACCAGAAGTTCATTAGCTATCATAGGTCAAATTTCACCAGTTCGACCAAGTTTGACCAAAAGTTGATTAGCTTTTGCAAAAGGCTGAATTTCAACTTGTTTGACCAGGTTTGGCCAATGCTGTGATTTTGGTTAGGGTTGACCAAGTTTGACTTAAGATTATCAAATTGTACTATTGTTGAATTGAACAACTTCTCCTAAAAAAGATTGTTGGATTTTCTCCTAAGTTAGGGTTTCCCAGGGAAAAATTTTGGTGTCTACTGTGCATGGCTTTTCTATTGTCATCTTTATTGTTTCATTGCATTTACTATTTTGAATTTTCTTAGTGTAATTGCTTGATGATATTCTGGACTGCACTAAAATATTGTGCATTAGAAACATTTTGCCTTTCAACTCAAGAATATGCATATTCACGCACTGCTATTTAAACAGTTCTGCCACATCTGTGAGTTGATTTATGCTATCACTGATCAATTTATATGATGATATAGACAGCTTGGCATAGAGTTTTCTTAGTGAAAAACTTAATGCATTCGCCACTGGGAGGGGTCAATCATTACAAGCACAATCAAATACATTCACACATCCGCACATTCTCGTGCGCACACAAATGACATGAGAGTTACTAAAGGGACTAGATTGAACTGTATTTTGAATGGAAGTACTTTGTATTATAGTGTGAAATGAATTTCACGTCTTGAAAGGCACACTCAACGTGGTCAAGATTAGCCACTTCTGCCATGTGGCATGAGATCAAACCTATATGGGATGTACCAAGAATGTGAACTATGTTAAACAAGAAACTTGAAGAAAGAGTTACCTAACATAAATTTAAAAGGCAATACTCTTTTGAATTGTCTGATCTAAATAATACATTTTAAGTCTCTGAGAAAAATACCAAGAAAAGAGAAGCTAAATCATAATTCAATTTGTAACTGTATTTGTGGGTCTTTCCTTGTTTTTCCAAAACTCCTTTGAGAACCTATTCCTACTTGGAAGACCTATTTGCTTTCTAATTCGACCCAACACAGCTCTCCTGTCTCTTTTACTTTTTAATGTGCGATTTAGATCCAGAACAGCTTTCATTTTTGCATATGACATAGAATCTGAAACTTGATTGTTTTTTATCATCTCTTTATGATAGTAAAAAGCTTTCCTAAAATCACTGACTCGGAAGAAAGCATAGATAAGAGTGGAATATGTGTAAGAATCTGGCTTCAATCCAGCAGCTTTCATCTCATTTAAAACTTGAGGGCACTTTGAGAGCCTTCCACCACGTGCATATGCATTAATGAGCATGTTGTATGTCATTACATGTGGCTTTAGACCCAACTTTCCAAATTCAAATATCACATCCCTAGCTTCGCAGTAGCGCCCTTTCTTAGCAAATCCATCAACAAGGATATTAAATGTTACTCTTGTCCCTTTGATGCCTTCGTTTATCATCAGTTTCCATATCTCCATTAGTTTCTGAGTATCACCTGCCCGCCTATAACAATCTAGTAAAGTTGTATACGTTTCTATTGAGGGTTGAAGTCCTTCCCTTGTCATCTTCTCAAATGTAATATAAGCTTTTTCATACCAGCTACACACAGAATAGACATGAATGAGAGCAGTATATGACTGAGATGTAGGAAGTAGCCCTTGTTTTCTCATTCTTATGAAAGCATTAGTAGCCTTATCACCCATTTTTTTCCACCTCCCATAAGCACATAGCAAACAAGTAAATGTCAAAACATCAGGTTTCAATCCTGATTGCTCCATCTCCTCCATTAGCTCTTCCACAACTTCATATTGACCTCTCTTGCTATAGGCATCAACAAGGGTATTATAAGTAGAAACTGTTGGATGTAAATCTCTCTCCTTCATTTCAAGAAACAAACCTTCGGCTTCTTCTAGTTGATTCGTTTTAGCATAAGTATCAATTAAGGTGTTATAAATGATGTCATTGGGCTTAAAGCCATGCTTCTCCATCTCAGATAAAACGATAAGGGCTTCTTTTGTGAGGCCCTCATTGCAAAAGGATTTGATAAGAGAGCCAAATATCTCAGAGCTCATTTTCACTCCACTTTTGGACATCCTGTTAAAAGACTGCCAAACTTCTTTAGCATTCTGACCACTTTTCCTCATAACAGTTATGAGAAAAGAAAGAGTTACAGAATCAGGTCCAATTTTCCTTTCCATCTCCTTAACGACCTGCCATACATCATCATATCTGCAAAAATGAGAAAAGCTAAATATTAATCACCAACCCACAAGGCCCTAGTTACAACACCATATATCAATTAAATGTTAGCAGCAACGTTTAGTGTTCACTTGAATACTGTAGAAACTTGAAAAGCATGCCGCTACATGAATAGTAAAACAAAATCTTCCATTCTTGCATTTTAATGAAAGTAGGTCACTTAAAATTCTCTATATGTCAACAGTTCCTTGCCAGGTTGGTGAGAGCAGGTAGCTAATATAGCCCCCACCAGGGTTCAGGTCTCACAAAGTGACATTATAGTGCTTGTGCTCATGTTCATGGATGTGTGCTAGTGCACACGACAGGTGGCGCCAGATGCGAATCCCAAGAGACTTTGGCAGAATAGATGCCCCCCACTTGCAACTGCTTAGCTGAAGCTAACCTAATTGAATGGTGCTAATGTTCCCCTGTTATGCTAAATGTGGGCATATTAGCCTCATCATGATAAGGGGAAGCCAAATTCAAATATACAAAAAAACCTCTTTTTATGGATCACATAAAAGGACCCATTATTTAAGCAAATCATTTATGACACCCTGAAAAACACAAGGCTCGAGCTCATTTCTATGGTCTATTAATGCTAATCAAGGCTGACTTGAACCCAAAATGACAGCACAGTATCTGAAGAGGCAAATCAACCCACACTAAGAAAGTCAAATCAACAGACAAGCAGGCCACAACTTAGTGAGCCTATGACAATAATAAGCCAAAAAACTCTTCTAACAGTGCACATACACTGGTCTCACAGAACAAGTAGGATAAAGAATAGGAGAATTACATTAGGCTTCTTTGAAAGAACGTATATTAAGATTAAATACCAAAATTTATAGGTCATCCTCTTTGGTAACTTAAGAATCAGTTACCAAATGAGCTCATAGAAGAATAACAAATTAAAATTCAATATGTCGACCACTGTATATCATTAATGACTAACAAGGAATGCTAGCAAAACAACTAACACAAAATGTTATCATGTAAAAACATACAGAAAATATAATGTACTCTTGATTTCCTCCATGCTTAAGAGGAAATCTCCCCTTATATCTAGACCTTCAATCAAGCATTCTAGACGTTGGAGGAAAGAGATAGCCTGCAAGACCTCGCTGTATAAGAGCAATGCACTTTTCTACAAATCGATTCCCTGGTCTAAAAGAGGTCAGAAACTGTCAAATATTTTCTTCTAGTAGTACTGTTGCTGCAAAATCTAGCAGGCTTAGTGCAAAACCCCACCAGGTGAACCAGACCTTAGAGCAACAAGAGATCGGTTGCCACTGTCATCTCAGCAACCTCCTCCTGCTCTTTAATGATGTTTGACTAGAAGGGATGCTTCCCTGAATGCTCACCTAAAGGATGTTCAATGAGAATGGCTTGACGTGAATAATAAGATGTGTGCTAATTGGGGTATAGTACCGAAAGAGCCTAGAAGGCTTAAATATTCTGTCAAAGTTTAGATACTTTATTCTTAGACCAATTATAGGGCTGCTATAAGTTAGGGTTTTGCGGATTTTAATGAGATGGCAAACAATGTCATATGAAAGCCAAAAGAAAAGGCCTTTACATGATTAATCAACAAAGGATGCAAGACCTTCAAATAGATGCCTAGGATATAGAGTGTACACTGTATACAGAATTTTACGACTGACACTGCATAGACAGCAAGGGGATATAGCACTGAAGGAGCCTAGAAGGCTTAAATATTCTATGCCAAAGTTCAGATACTTTATTCCTAGACCAATTAGAGGACTGCTATAAGTTAGGGTTTTGCAGATTTTCAATGATAAGGAAAACAACGTCATATGAAAGCCAAAAGAAACGGACTTTAAATGATTAATCAACGAAGGATGCAAGACCTTCAAATAGATGCTTAGGATATAGAGTTTATAGAGAAATTTTGACTGAAACTATGCATAGACAGCAAGGGGGTGATGACATCAGCCCTAAAAGAGGAGTTTAACATGCAAATAATGCTAGACTTTGCTCTTATATGATTATTAAATGTATTTCCTACTTTATGGCCAATAGTACACCTAACATATATCACTTTTTAGCACTATTTCACATAAAACCCTAGCCTTGACTTTGGGTATCTAAGAAAATGAGAGGAGAAATTTAATACTAAAGATGGTTGATCAACACAACTATGACTAGTGCCTTGTTCTATATGGGCTTGATGGAGTCTTCTAGGACAAAGATAAACGAAAATGGCCTCGTTGAAGTAAGGGGGATTGGTTAAGGCGTCCACTTTCAAGACCCTGGCATTTTTTCTTGTGAGGGGAGATTTTAAATTTAAGAGATGCACACTCGGAGTTCCCTTAAAGGTTTCCAAGAAAACAGTTTTACATGTCATAAAGGAACAAGATTTCAAGATCAATTTATATAAACCCTACTATACAATTACAATATGCAAAATATGGAACATATCCGTTAAACTTATAAAATTTTCCAAGAGAAACACTTCAATGAATCTTGGGGAAGTATCTTCAAGAGATTTCACACCATGAAAGATCACATTTCAACCCAAAATAGAGACGAGAAATTCCCACTCTTTTGGAAGAGAAGAGGGATTAATGTTCATTATGAAAAATTAAATAAAGCTACCTCTATTTATATGAGATCTAACAAGACTTGTTTTCATAATTTTACAAGCAAAGCCCTAAAACAAGTTTGCTTATGTGTTCAACAACTATGAGGTCACAAGCCGACCTCAACATTGCTCAAAAAACATAACAATAAATGCCAAAATAGCCCACATGTCTAGGAAATAATGTCCCCTACTATGATGTCACCCTCCATAAATGCTCAAGGTGCCATAAGCAAGTGACAAAATGGATCATGAGTACTCCATACTTTACAAATAACTCAAAGTGCAATGGGTATGCCTCCAAAAGTGCATCCAAAACCATCGCGTCATCACAATTGTGTCCTACATCACCCTTACAGGAGCAAAACAATTGATGTGTCATCTCATGCTCAAGTATTGGGGTCTAAAAGTGATGTCTAAGCCCTCCCATGTCATCTTAAGAATAACCAATCACCATCTAGGTTATGGAGAAAACAGTGTCAAGGCTAGCCTAGGGGCATCATGGGTCCATCTAGGCACATTATTAATGAGTCCAACACCAAACCATAAGTGGCTTAGCATCTTAGCATCTGGGGGTACTCATGAGAGTCAAGTACCATGTGAAATTATCTTATAGCCCAACGCTCATCTCTAGAGGCGCAATGTTGCATCATCAAGGTTAGAACTGCTCTCTAGATAGGGCACAACTACATTTGGAGTGCCACTAAATGGGATGAAGACCAATTCTCAAGGGGTCTTTGTTGTTGTGATACCACCACCTAATAAAAACCTCTCATCATCAAGTGAAATCAATAATCATTAGGGACAATAACCATTAATGCATCATAATGGACCATAGGGGCACAAGGATACTTCAAACATAACTCACCTTCAAATGTCTAACTAGATCAAGACCAATGTTTTAAAACTCCGACTCGGCTGAGGGTCGACTCCAACTCTGACTCCGACTCGGTATTGACTCGGTCGGCTCGATTTCAATGACTCGGTCGTTGTAAAAAATACATTAAATATTTATTTTTTATAAAAACACATAATTTTAAAGATTTTCATTCATTTTTCCAAACACACGGCATTAGAATATAGATAGAAGACAACATATGATCAAAGTAGGGTGATGAATATATCCATTATATCAAAATGGCACCCAGTGCACTGTCCAATACATACACGATGATGATATAGAGATCAAAACAAAAACACATAATCAAGGAGGCTATAAATGGCCTCTACAACAAAAGTTTGTGACCAGTACTACTGGCTACTGCTAGAGTTGCCAACATCATCTGGCTCAGTGTTACTTGGGAGCGGGAGCGAAAGTGGGGAACGAGAGCGAAAACGGGAGCCGGAGCGACATTTTCAGAAGCTCCTGGTTTGGGAGCGAATCCCAGAGGAGTTCGACAACCAATGTCACTAACATCAAGGTACATAGAGGGATTGGTGCTCTTGATTAAATACGAGTTCCATACCCTAATACATGACAAAAATCAATGGAAACATTGCAATCCTCCAATCCTGAAATCCTGAAAAACTGATAAGTCTGCTGGATTTTGAATGAAATCTAAAATTCTACTTTCTCCATATGAAATCCAATGAGGCCGAAACCACTCTCAAACATCCTGAGTCATTGCATGGTAATGTTAAAAATTTAAGTAAAATGATGAAAATGAAGATTAAGGAGAATGTCACTTTGAATAGCATATCAATAGTAGAGAGCATTTGAGTGTGTTAAATAAGGTTTGGGAGGGGGAAATGGACCCCAAATAACATTTAGCTAATTCATAAAACACCTTGAAGTCCAAACCAATTAGCAAACCCCTTAAAATTTCATTAAAATAATGTTAAATTGCTGTTTTAGTGGGTTACGGGCTGTTGTTTGTGACTCGGCCGAGTCAGTACAGGAAACGGCCGAGTCAGCCATGACTCAGCCGAGTCGTTCAATGACTCGGCCGAGTCGTTCAATGACTCGGCCGAGTCATGGCTGACTCGGCCAACCGAGCCGTTTTTTGTACCGAGTCACTCTGGAGGGCAATGGAACGGACCAACTCGGCCGTTTCCGTTTCGAAACGGCCGTTTTTTACAACTATGCTCTATAGCCCCTTCACGCTGTCTAGGGAAGCCTCCACGCTGTTCCTTTGACCTCTTATCCTGCGCCTAAGACTCTGCTGTCCACACAGCCCTACATGCTGTCCCTTTGACCCTTTTACCTGTGGCTAAGAATCTGTTGTCCACACAGCTGTTCCTCGGCTTAATCTGCCCAGCAATATGCACTTGGAACAGCCCTTACTTACCACGCTGTCACCTACAGCAAACCCTCATTGCAGCCCATAAACTTGACTGTGTTAGGGCTTCTCACTTGACTGCATCCTAGGGCTTCTCACTTGACTGCATAGATACTAGGGCTGTCCTCCTTGTAGCATTAGGGCTGCCTTCTTTTCCTCCAACGTCTAGGGCTTCCACTCCTAGATTTCTCTTCCACTAAAACCCAAGACAACTGGAGAGAAATCAAGATAGAAGTGTGTGTAGAAATGACTATCAAGTCACCTCTTTTTATACTAAAACATTGAGCACATGTGGGGTTTATTTGGTTGCTGACCGACCTTGACGAATTGTCTTATAACACAAATAAATTCATAACTCCATGAATACTTATCGGAATCGGATGATCTTTAGATCAATCCTACACCTCTTGATGAGAGGGATCCAAGAAACATATCAGCTGCCATAAAAAAGATGTCCCACATGGATGGAGCTTGGCCCTAGCTGCCAATTTTAACAACAAGCCACCTGTATTCCAACTTCCAAATTTATTAGTGGATCTCTGAGTTGAAATCCTCTTTCAAAAACTGAGGTAAGTGTCCTTTTACTCTGAGTTGTCACCATGTTGGACAACTAAAATATGGTTTGCTAGCTTTCAAACTGTTGCATGTAGATCAAGATGCAAATAAAAAGTATCAGAATGGAATTTAAGCCATTTGACAGTTGATTGAACAATGGGAAGCAGCCCATTTCACCAATAACAGCAATCCTAAGAAGAGACCTATGGATCCAAAAATACAAGCCCAGGCAAGCAAGCATTTAGATGAAAACCAAAGGGAATACCACCAACTACAATCTCCCCATCAGAACTCAAGGCAATCAGATGGTGCAATAGAATCCCAAAATAGACCTGTCATATCTCCCAAAGATCAAGAAGCCTGTAAGCAAGATAGAGATAGCAGTGAGCAGGGGAACACTCAACCTAACAGTGACAATTTAAGAAATGCATGGCGCTTACCCAAATCAGAGCTCTTTTTCTGGTATCAACGTGCAGAATCTTAGAAGCATTTGTATGTTATTCAGAACTTTAAATGAAGACATTGCTATGTTTATGTTTATTGCTCATATACTATCTAGAAGATCTTCCCAAGCTTGTATTCAGGGGCATTTGAGAGGCAAGGCCGAAGTTAGGTACTAGGGTGTGCCCTATGCCACCCATTTTGCGTTGTTCCAGGAGTAATATTTTCCACATAATAAGGTATTTCTTTTACAGCAAAATGAAATTGGAAAATAATAATATAATTATAAAGAAAAATTACAGTGCCCAAAAAATATCCTAATACCTTCAGTATGACCTAACAACATTAAGTTCAAAACTGGGAGGACACCAGTTTTAGGACCACCCAAACTCCTGTAAGACTTAGGATCAACAGATGTAAGTAACTCTTTTGGGATTTTCCTTGTAGAACACTAAAATTGAACTACAGAATAGATTCTATTGAGATACAACCAATGAAACAGGAAACTAGAGCTGCACTATAGTTTATAGTTGTACACAATCACTGTATCATGCATTAGTATTGTTAAGAAATTAAGGCTAGTTCCATTGTGAAGTCATTCTCTTTACAATTTTAAAGTCAATGCATGATGTGTCACAGGATAACATGGCATTGAGGAATCATCTTTATATGCACTTCACACTCCTATGACTAAAGGACTACCTAGGGTTCATTTCTAAAATATAGACTAATTCACTATAAGAAATACCAGCCTCTCCCTCTGCAAGCTTCTCCAATTTGGCTCCCACAAGACGCCTCTGATCCACTCCGCCTGCCTTCAGTTCATACATTACCTGTTCATAAATTCAAATTGACCATTAGATTGAAGTATGATAAGAACTCAACAAAATCTTATCAATTAGACCATGTTAAATAAGGACCACATCCAAATGTAGATTAAGAAAGAAAGTGAAATTTGGGCAATTCTGGAACAAACTACCTTGAAAATTGGCCATGTGAAAATAAAATGACAGAACACAATTAGAATCTGAAAACTTTGAACTATTGTTTATTGGGAGTGCTGCAAAATCCTGTGCTTAATTGCACTATTAATAGAAAGTATTATAAGAACTCAATACCAAATCATATCAATTAGACCATGTTAGATAAGGACCACTTCCAAATGTAGATTAAGGAAGAAAGTGAAATAGGATCAATTCTGGAACAAGCTACCTCAAAAATTGACCAAACTGAAAATAGAATGATGGTACAGGATCTGAAATTGAAGAATTTGAGATATTGTTTATTTGGAGTGCAGAGTTCTGTGCTTAATTGCACTATGAAGAGAAAGCAAGGAGTTCCCTTCTGTACAAGAGACATTACTCTGTCTCTGGTTGTAGACTTTGTACAGAAATCTCGGTTCTATTTCAGCCTGGTACCTTAAGTGGCAATAGCCACACTGTATTTTCCTCCCTGTACAAAATTCTTTCAAATTTTAATGAAAAAATTATTTTATACAGAACAAGAAATAGTAAGATGCTTTAAATTTCACACCTTGTCAAAGTTAAAACAAGTTAATTCTTCCAGTTAAAGAACAGACCTTAAAAAAGAGGGAATTTAAACAAAATGAAACTGTGCATCTGAAGGATGGGTGAAAAATAATTTTTAATGGAGCATCTTAAAGGACTCTTTGACAATCACTATGGTTTTAACAGCTCAGTCTCCTTTGTAATTTGGGAAAAAAACCAATAATCAATCTGACTTTAAAGCATTGATCATGGGAGTGGAAGAAGCCCTTAGTCAGGCTTGAAGAAAAACATCTTTGAAGATGATTGAAAAATCATCATGGTGGGAAGATGCTTCACCCATCATGGGAAATATAAAGCAAAGCAAAACAGACCATGAAAGCTAGTAGCTCTTTCGAATAAAATATGTTCGTACACGTGACAAGGGCAGCAATGCAAATCACGTTGCTCATTGGTTAACAAACTATGCCATCTCTTAAACATCTGTCCAGTCCTAACCCCTAGAAGATTAAGCCTTGGATGAAAAGGGGGAGCGGAAGGCCAACCTTGTACTAATAATTACTCAAAGGGGCCAGGACAACCTTGATTTAACATGATGGCTGCTTTGGTGGTTGATTTGGATATTGAAGTCCCTGTAGTGGGGACAGTGGACACCCTCACCACCTGATTTTCCAAGTACTAGTTGAATCTTATGTGAGTGGCTGCACGATTTGCATAGTGAACGTATCCCTTCTTCTTAAGCAAGGTGAAAGAAAGGTTTCTCCACTCTCTCTTCACCCCTCCCTTCCTTCTCGTCTCCCTTTGAAGCTTAGTCTTGGGCCATTCATCAATGCTGGACCGGAAACCAAGGTAGGCACATGGCAACAAAACTAAAGGGCAAGGAATTAAAGAGTAGGCCCTTCAATACTCAGACTGGTTCAAGAATATTATGGCTAATCAGCGTATGACTCAAGTGGGATGGGAAGCCAGTTCTCAGAAGTGGAAATGAGGAAGAAGCCAAAGAATCAGATGAAGCAAAAACAGAGCCGTGCTTCCAATGAGAAAATATATTCCACTCTAGTGAGCTTTGGTGGTTGATTTGGATATTGAAGTCCCTGTAGTGGGGACAGTGGACAACCCTCACCAACTGATTTTCCAAGTACTAGTTGAATCTTATGTGAGCACAGTGAATGTATCCCTTCTTCTTAAGCAAGGCGAAAGAAAGGTTTCTCCACTCTCTCTTCACCCCTCCCTTCCTTCTCATCTCCCTTTGAAGCTTAGTCTTGGGCCATTCATCAATGCCGAACCAGAAACCAAGGTAGGCACATGGCAACAAAACCCAAGGGCAAGGAATTAAAGAGTAGGCCCTTCAATACTCAGACTGGTTCAAGAATATTATGGCTAATCAGCGTATGACTCAAGTGGGATGGGAAGCCAGTTCTCAGAAGTGGAAATGAAGAAGGAGCCAAAGAATCAGATGAAGCAAAAACAGAGCCGTGCTTCCAATGAGAAAATATATTCCACTCTAGTGGGCTTTGGTGGTTGATTTGGATATTGAAGTCCCTGTAGTGGGGACAGTGGACACCCTCACCAACTGATTTTCCAAGTACTAGTTGAATCTTATGTGAGTGGCTGCACGATTTGCATAGTGAACGTATCCCTTCTTCTTAAGCAAGGTGAAAGAAAGGTTTCTCCACTCTCTCTTCACCCCTCCCTTCCTTCTCGTCTCCCTTTGAAGCTCAGTCTTGGGCCATTCATCAATGTTGGACCGGAAACCAAGGTAGGCACATGGCAACAAAACTAAAGGGCAAGGAATTAAAGAGTAGGCCCTTCAATACTCAGACTGGTTCAAGAATATTATGGCTAATCAGCGTATGACTCAAGTGGGATGGGAAGCCAGTTCTCAGAAGTGGAAATGAGGAAGAAGCCAAAGAATCAGATGAAGCAAAAACAGAGCAGTGCTTCCAATGAGAAAATATATTCCACTCTAGTGAGCTTTGGTGGTTGATTTGGATATTGAAGTCCCTGTAGTGGGGACAGTGGACACCCTCACCAACTGATTTTCCAAGTACTAGTTGAATCTTATGTGAGTGGCTGCACGATTTGCATAGTGAATGTATCCCTTCTTCTTAAACAAGGCGAAAGAAAGGTTTCTCCACTCTTTCTTCACCCCTCCCTTCCTTCTCATCTCCCTTTGAAGCTTAGTCTTGGGCCATTCATCAATGCTGGACCAGAAACCAAGGTAGGCACATGGCAACAAAACTAAAGGGCAAGGAATTAAAGAGTAGACCCTTCAATACTCAGACTGGTTCAAGAATATTATGGCTAATCAGCGTATGACTCAAGTGGGATGGGAAGCCAGTTCTCAGAAGTGGAAATGAAGAAGGAGCCAAACAATCAGATGAAGCAAAAACAGAGCCGTGCTTCCAATGAGAAAATATATTCCATTCTAGTGGTCTTTGGTGGTTGATTTGGATATTGAAGTCCCTGTAGTGGGGACAGTGGACACCCTCACCAACTGATTTTCCAAGTACTAGTTGAATCTTATGTGAGTGGCTGCACGATTTGCATAGTCAACGTATCCCTTCTTCTTAAGCAAGGCGAAAGAAAGGTTTCTCCACTCTCTCTTCACCCCTCCCTTCCTTCTCGTCTCCCTTTGAAGCTTAGTCTTGGGCCATTCATCAATGCTGGACCGGAAACCAAGGTAGGCACATGGCAACAAAACTAAAGGGCAAGGAATTAAAGAGTAGGCCCTTCAATACTCAGACTGGTTCAAGAATATTATGGCTAATCAGCGTATGACTCAAGTGGAATGGGAAGCCAGTTCTCAGAAGTGGAAATGAAGAAGAAGCTAAAGAATCAGATGAAGCAAAAACAGAGCCGTGCTTCCAATGAGAAAATATATTCCACTCTAGTGGGCCTTGGCCAGCATCCTAGGAACCGAAAGGTGGGAAATGAGCACAAAGTGGATAAGATAAAATATCTACTGCTAGAATTTCATGCAAATTCCACCTGCAGTATGGCTGATAAAGAAAAGTAAGGAGGAAGCATTCAAGAAGAAAGTTCATAGCTGTATTGAAATTCTTATAGATGATTTTCTAAAGCGATACTTGCCTCCTATCATGGAAAAGGAATTGCTGGAAGAAGCGGCCATAGAGCCCACAGCAAAACCAGTGAATGCTAACTTTGCATAGTTTCCTAGTATGCAGCACATCCGATAAGTCAAATCTGAAGTTTTATGAGCTCAGTGTAATCAGTATGATGATGTTTTTTTTAAAGACTTGAGAAACATGTCAATGAGTCTGTTTTATATTTAAACAGACTTTGTCATCTGCTCAGATAATGGAGCAGTTTGTCCTGTGAAGTTATTTTTTCGAAAACTGTTGAAAATCTGTAGATGGTACTTACCATACAAGTTTGATCTGGAGCCTATCTTTGATGATCATGAATGTACCCAGAATTCTCTGTTTAGACAGTATAATAGATTCATAAAAAAAATAGAATTAAATTTATGCGTAAAAGAAACCTGTGCAAACTTTAAAAACCCAGGTGATCTGCCTCTGCCAAGCAACCAAATTAATAAAATGTTTCCGTAGCTCTGGATTGGATCCTTCGGAAGTTACTGAAAAGCAAGACCTCTGGGCAATTTTGATTTTTAAGCAATTCTTCAGGTACTTCACTCTCTTACCGGACTTGGGGCCAATATGTTTTGGGGATGCACTAGGGTTGAATGAATTAAATAATTCCCGTTACACTAGTTTAGGTAAAATTCGTAAACTACTTTCTGGTCTACTCTCACCCAAAGTTATGTATATTGCAGTCAACCTCAATTGGCCTTAAATCTTTACAAATTATCAATTGAAGGTAGAGTCAATATACATTACCATTACAGTTTAAATTGATTTATCTACCAATGAGAAAGTGGCCCTTAATTTAACCTATACAGCCAGAGATCGTTCGCAAGATTGGCTTGACCATGTTGATCCATAACCTAAGGAGCAAACACGATGAAACGGCGCGTACCTGGCGGTGCTCCCAATCCCAGACGACAACATTATCAGATGAATCTGCAGTGACGAGCCATGGATGCGTATGATGCAACTGAATCTTCACGATCTTTTCATTGGTTGGACGAAATGCCCGTAGCCTCAGCATGATGCCGATAAATCCAAGTTCGAAACACCTCCAATTTGCGTATCAGACAGAGAACTGAAACTAATTATCAGCGAATTTGCTCACTCGTTTGCCACCGAATTGCATTGAGCTGTCGCTGTAAGAACCGAACCGCGATGAGATTTTAAATCCGATCTATTCCCTAAAGTGAGATCAGAATGACCTAAAACAATGGAAGTTAGCCTCCGAGTAATGAAGGTTGCGCCTGATTTTGGATCGGGTCAAAATGTATACGTGAATTGTTCTGGAAATGTAAGACTTGCATATTATTTAAGTTCTTCCTGTGCTGAGACGAGGGCTTCCCGGAGTTCCAACTCTTCAGCTGTGCATATATATCTGCTGCTCCGACAGATGCAGAGTGCTCGTGGCTGAAGGCAGATACCGGTCCTTTACAACTAAACTACGTATAAGTTTTGAAAATAAATGCGCTACGGTGCTCCAAAGGATTGAAAAAGGCTCCCGTCCTTCATTTGGGAGTTAGTCGACTGTTCCATGGGACATTTGGGATTTGTGAGTGGACCGATGTTATTTGAACATTCCGTTTGATTGTTAATAATATTATATCAAAATTACGTTTTTTTTACGTGCAATATTGTTTTTGATCCTCTAATCAAGCTAGTCTTCGTTGCCGATTCTAACGTCACTGTAGTCCATTCAAGCCCCACATAATATTTAGGTAGGGTTATATAGTATCCGATATCTTTCGCTTAGGTTAAATATAGCTTAATTAAACTAAAAAATAATAATGAAATGAAATGAAATGATATGATATTTAAGTATGGGGGATTACGCAGTGCATTATATTAGATATCATTTTGGGATTCAACTACGTTAAGTAAGTCATTCAAACGTATGACCATTTCCATGAGAGGTAGTCGTAACTGCCTAATTTCTCATGATTTTTGAATAGTTCACTTAGCACTCATTGCATCGGGTGATGCTCACAGGGGTGAAGAAGTGGGATTGAAACTAGTGAAATGTGGAGAACGAATCACATAGCATCAATCATCACTCCCGGGGCTTGCACCCGGTAATCACGACTTCCCAGGAGGCCACCCATCCCAGAACTCCTTTGGCTCAAGTGCGCTTAACTGTGGAGTTTTTCCCCACAATCAAGCCCACTTAGCTTGCTACCCCATTTGCAAAACCTTAGCAAGTATTGTGCCTCATGAACCATTCAAGTAGAGATCCCTTGACTCTTTTTGAATTTAAGTATGGGGGATTACGCAGTGCATTATATTAGATATCATTTTTGGGATTCAACTGCGTTAAGTAAGTCATTCAAACGTATGACCATTTCCATGAGAGGTAGTCGTAACTGACTAATTTCTCATGATTTTTGAATAGTTCACTTAGCACTCATTGCATCGGGTGATGCTCACAGGGGTGAAGAAGTGGGATTGAAACTAGTGAAAAGTGGAGAACGAATCACATAGCATCAATCATCACTTCCGGGGCTTGCACCCGGTAACCAGGACTTCCCAGGAGGTCACCCATCCCAGAACTCCTCTGGCTCAAGCGCGCTTAACTGTGGAGTTTTTCCCCACAATCAAGCCCACTTAGCTTGCTACCCCATTTGCAAAACCTTAGCAAGTATTGTGCCTCATGAACCATTCAAGTAGAGATCCCTTGACTCTTTTTGAATTTAAGTATGGGGGATTACGCAGTGCATTATATTAGATATCATTTTGGGATTCAACTGCGTTAAGTAAGTCATTCACGTATGACCATTTCCATGAGAGGTAGTCGTAACTGACTAATTTCTCATGATTTTTGAATAGTTCACTTAGCCCTCATTGCATCGGGTGATGCTCACAGGGGTGAAGAAGTGGGATTGAAACTAGTGAAAAGTGGAGAACGAATCACATAGCATCAATCATCACTTCCGGGGCTTGCACCCGGTAACCAGGACTCCCAGGAGGTCACCCATCCCAGAACTCCTCTGGCTCAAGCGCGCTTAACTGTGGAGTTTTTCCCCACAATCAAGCCCACTTAGCTTGCTACCCCATTTGCAAAACCTTAGCAAGTATTGTGCCTCATGAACCATTCAAGTAGAGATCCCTTGACCCTTTTTGAATTTAAGTATGGGGGATTACGCAGTGCATTATATTAGATATCATTTTGGGATTCAACTGCGTTAAGTAAGTCATTCAAACGTATGACCATTTCCATGAGAGGTAGTCGTAACTGACTAATTTCTCATGATTTTCGAATAGTTCACTTAGCACTCATTGCATCGGGTGATGCTCACAGGGGTGAAGAAGTGGGATTGAAACTAGTGAAATGTGGAGAACGAATCACATAGCATCAATCATAACTTCCGGGGCTTGCACCCGGTAACCAGGACTTCCCAGGAGGTCACCCATCCCAGAACTCCTCTGGCTCAAGCGCGCTTAACTGTGGAGTTTTTCCCCACAATCAAGCCCACTTAGCTTGCTACCCCATTTGCAAAACCTTAGCAAGTATTGTGCCTCATGAACCATTCAAGTAGACATCCCTTGACTCTTTTTGAATTTAAGTATGGGGGATTACGCAGTGCATTATATTAGATATCATTTTGGGATTCAACTGCATTATGTAAGTCATTCACGTATGACCATTTGCATGAGAGGTAGTCGTAACTGACTAATTTCTCATGATTTTTGAATAGTTCGCTTAGCACTCATTGCATCGGGTGATGCTCACAGGGGTGAAGAAGTGGGATTGAAACTAGTGAAATGTGGAGAACGAATCACATAGCATCAATCATCACTTCCGGGACTTGCACCCGGTAACCAGGACTTCCGAGGAGGTCAACCACTCCAGAACTCCTCTGGGTCAAGCGCGCTTAACTATGGAGTTTTTCCCCACAATCAAGCCCACTTAGCTTGCTACCCCATTTGCAAAACCTTAGCAAGTATTGTGCCTCATGAACCATTCAAGTATAGATCCCTTGACTCTTTTTGAATTTAAGTATGGGGGATTACGCAGTGCATTATATTAGATATCATTTTGGAATTCAACTGCGTTAAGTAAGTCATTCAAACGTATGACCATTTCCATGAGAGGTAGTCGTAACTGACTAATTTCTCATGATTTTTGAATAGTTCACTTAGCACTCATTGCATCGGGTGATGCTCACAGGGGTGAAGAAGTGGGATTGAAACTAGTGAAATCTGGAGAACGAATCACATAGCATCAATCATCACTTCCGGGGCTTGCACCCGGTAACCAGGACTTCCCAGGAGGTCACCCATCCCAGAACTCCTCTGCCTCAAGCGCGCTTAACTGTGGAGTTTTTCCCCACAATCAAGCCCACTTAGCTTGCTACCCCATTTGCAAAACCTTAGCAAGTATTGTGCCTCATGAACCATTCAAGTAGAGATCCCTTGACTCTTTTTGAATTTAAGTATGGGGGAATACGCATTGCATTATATTAGATATCATTTTTGGGATTCAACTGCGTTAGGTAAGTCATTCACGTATGACCTTTTCCATGAGAGGTAGTCGTAACTGACTAATTTCTCATGATTTTTAAATAGTTCACTTAGCACTCATTGCATCGGGTGATGCTCACAGGGGTGAAG
>APFE031101102.1:337713-360711 GCA_000404065.3 Pinus taeda
AGGACATATCAAGAAGAAAAATGTTCAAGAAGTGAAAGATCACATCGAGCATCAAGAAATGAATCCGACCATATCTTGTAAAGGATTGGAAGAAATTACCACTCCCCAAACTCTAGAGATAGAAGGACATATCAAGAAGAAAAACGCTCAAGCAGTCAAAGATCACATCGAGCATCAACAACAAGTTCTCCAACCTTTAAAGGATAACGCCACTTCGGTGCAAAATCAAACGAAACAACAGGTAGATCAACATCATAGTGAAAAATGTTTTGATGTAGGTGATTGGGTATTTTTACTGCTACATCTCAAGCAAGCTATTTATGAGAAGTAAATGTTGGCAATACTATATGCACTTAATAAATGGCAACCTTACCGAATGGGAAGACACTTCAAGGTAAAAATGGATCATGATAGTCTTAAATACTTTTTAGAACAACTATTATCTTTAGAAGAACAAAAAAAATGGGTCACAAATATCTTGGGTTATGACTTTGACATCATCTATAGAAAAGGGAAGCAAAATTTCATTGCAGATGCACTCTCAAGAAAGGATGAGGATGTGGAAGCATTGTTTTGTGCTATTTCTATTATTCAACCAGATTGGATAAAGAAGCAAGGGATGAATGGAAGAAGATGAAGAAAGAATATGGCGCCACTATCAAAAGTTGCAAAGTATCCCAATTCAAACAATATTGCCAAAATTGAACAAGAAGAAAAATCAATTGAACTTGGAGCAGTCACAGAAACAAAACCTGACAGCTCTAAAAAAAATCGATCAATTTCATAGACCTCATCAAGTGGAAGAAACTTACGCCGGTAATATCCACATGGAGGACAAGGAGTTATACAGAAGCATCAAGAACTACTCAAGCGTTGAGACAACGATTTTGAAAGGAGAGGGCATGTTAGGCCCCTAACTACTAGTGAACCCTTATTGTTATAACAAACCCCCTTTATTATTGATGTACCCATGTAGTGCCCATATTGTTACTATTGTGCCCCATAGAAGCCCACTATTGTTATTATTATGCCCTTACATTATTATTGTTATGTCGGCTATGATTATATTATGACCCCTTAGATTCCTATATATAGAAAGGAGGTATTTTCATTTGTATAATCCAAGAATTGTTCATTTATGTAATGTAAAAGAGGTTGCCCCCTCGAAGAGGCTGAATTCTAAGGCGTTGATCTATCTTTTCTATCTTTTTGTGAGCTTGTTTCATAACATTTCCCATGAAAAACCTCCTGTCAGATGCCATAAGAGTTAAAAACCCTCCAAAGGTTCCTACATAAAAGGGCTAAGTTGAAGCACTTGGTGTCTCTCATGCCCCATCCACCCAGCTCAATGGGTCGTGTAAGAGTCTCAAGTCCGCAAAGATGATACTTTATGTCTTTATCATCTCCAGACTAGAGGAAGCTTGCAATAATGGCATCAATTTTTTTTATTAATGTTGATGGGATAAGAAGAAAATGCATCCAAAAGATAGAAATCCCCTTAAGCATTGTATTGAACATTATCACTCTGCCACCAAGAGAAAGCCATTTGTGGTCCCGCATGGATAGTTTGATTTTGACTTTATAGATCAACTAGTCCTAATCTAGTATTCGATAATTACATGGCTTGAGAAAGCATCCTAAATACTTAAAACCAGAGGACAAAAAAATTGATTGAACGCCAAAGAGGGCCGCCATTTGAGAGATAGAGGCGGCGTTCTTCTCATCTGAAATTTTTTTTATTTGTGTTGATTAATAATAAGGCCTAAGGTCCTCCCAAAAGT
Source organism: Pinus taeda (assembly GCA_000404065.3). Lineage (NCBI taxonomy): Eukaryota > Viridiplantae > Streptophyta > Pinopsida > Pinales > Pinaceae > Pinus > Pinus taeda. Next base: position 339,495 of record APFE031101102.1, read on the forward strand.
AGAGAAGATCCAGTGGAAAGTTTCCCATTCTAAAATCTCTGCATCCCCAAAATAGAGAACATCATCAACAAAAAGGAGATGGGTGATGGAATAAGTAATCGAGACCCTGCATCTAGAAATAGCCCCAATGCCTTTTGCTTCTCTAATCCACTTACTGAGAAAATCCATGGCCATAATGAATAGGAGGGGGGAAAGTGCACACCCCTATGTCAAACCCATAGATATTTTGAAAAAATCAGTAGGGAATCCATTGATTAAGGCTTCCATTATGGCAAAAGTCACACAAGCCATGATCCACTTTACATGTACATAAGGAAAACCAATCATGTGGAGGATCAAGTGAAGGAAATCCTAATCCACTCGGTCATAGGCTTTCAATAGATCTATATTCATAATACATTCCTTTGATTTGCGAGATTTTATATAGTGGATACTTTCTTGGGCAATAGCTACAACATCTTGAATTCTCCAGTCATAAATAAAGTCAAATTGCTCTAGACAAATATGTGGAGAAAAGGTCTTTTTGATTCCATTAGATATCAATTTAGAGATGATTTTATAAACAAAACTATAAAGATAAATAGGCATAAAAATCAAAGAAACATGAAGATAGATATTTTTTTGGGATAAGAGTCATAAATGTAGCATTTACATCACTTGATATATGACCCAAACAACGAGATGCTTCCGCCATTTGGATGAGATCAGGGCCCATGAGGTCGAAAAATGAAATAAATAGTTCCACAGGCCAATCATCCAACCCCAAGTTCTTGTCCTTGGCCATCTCTTTCAAAGTGTGGAGGATCTCTTCTTTAGTGGCAGGTTTGTCCATAAGACTGATATCCTCATTGTTGACAAATTGAGGGAAAATGCTTGCCAACTCTAATTTTTCCTCAATATTGTCCTCCTTCGAGGCATTGTATTGCGATTGGAAGTATCTGTAGGCCTCTTCTTTGATTTCTTTGAGGGATGTAAAAACTATGTTATCGTGATTATGAATATGCCAGATTGAATTCACTACCTTCCTTTTTGAAGTCGCCTTGTGAAAAAATCTTGTATTTTTATCAACCCCTTTTATCCAAGCAATCTTGCTTTTTAGGTGCCATTCATCCTCATGTGCCTTTAGGATTGCATCTTTTCTCCTTAACAACTCCATCACCACATTCTTGATATGTTTGGAGAATAGAACCAATAAGGAGGGGTCCATATAGATATCTAACTCCTTTTTGATCTCACCAAGTTCCTCGTGTTGTGCTTCCTTGTGCATTCTAATCCAAGCCCAAACCTTGTGTTTCAATCTCTTGAACTTGAGACGTATGGAATCCATAGGTGAAAAATGCCCTGTGGGAGATGGCATTTGCTAAGATTTAATGACTAATTCCCTAAAGTTTGAATCTTCTATCCATGTATGATTGAACTTAAAGGGTATGGCAAAAGCAGTTTCTTCCCCACTCCAATGTGATATAAAGGCATCGTGATCAGACACATCAAAGAAGAAGGTAGAAGCTTCCAGATTCTCCATATTCGAGAGAAGAAGAGCTGACTATAAATTTGTCAAGTCTCTTGGAAATTCCCTCATCCCCATATTTGTCATTTCTCCAGGTAAGGCAGATGGGCACGACGATAATATCCTTGAGCATCTTTCGGTTAAAAAATATTTGAAATATTTTGCAAGTGGGTCCATTATGGCCTTTTTACCCCAACACTCTTTATCCTCCATAATGAGTTTTAGGTCCCCTACAACAATAGTATGTTGTATGTCCAACAAACCACATCCATCAACACCATCCTAAAAATACTTCTTGTTGTTATATGGAGTGTAAATGCTCAGAATTTGGATTCTAAATTGGTACCAATACAATACCTAGATAATATGATACCAACTCTTGCCTTATAGGCTTGAATTTGCATCTCTTGGGGTTCCACATGACAACAAGTACGATTTGTATTGGTTACACCAACAATCCATGAGGGTGGGGAATGAGAATAAATGAGGTTAATAGCACGCTCATGGGTAGGATGTAAAAATATAGTGATATTTTGAAAATAGACGATTGAGTTGCTTCAAGTTCAATGTAAATTTACTCTAAATCAAGTAGTAGATCAAGTAGCAATAATTTTGTGGCAATAAGGCAAGGTAGATTCTAGATCTCTAGGTTTTGTGTACATAAGGTTTTAAGTTACAAAGGTACCAAAACACATAATCAGTGAATTGTAAAGACAAACACTACACAACACATGTTAAAGTGAACACAATGAACCTATTAATTTTTCCTAAACAAAACCACATTAGAAAATTAAACATTTATTAGATGTAGAATTCACCATTTGAGATGAAAAATTAAGGGAAAGAATAATCTATAGAAAGATAATTAATTCAATGACTATTAAACTTGAAATTAATCACACGGGAATATCAAACTGTAGCTTGTCAACTCCAATCCCCTTGTGCAATTCCTTTGGTCTCCCTCTCTAATCAATTTCTCTAAGGATTGATACAATAAAAAAAAGGAATTTGCGGAAGCCCAAAGTGAAGGGAAAACTCCCAGTGGCCATCTATGGAGGGCCATGGTGAAGGGTTGACTCTCAATGATTAGCAAGTTCATTACCCAACATCATAACTTTACACCATATAAGATTCCAGTTGTATTTCTTTGTCCAAAATGTGTATTCATAGACCGAGAACCATTGCTCTTTACATCCATCGCAATTTGAAATAAATGCATGATATGATGGGTGATGGGTTATGGTGGGTGAGTAGAGATGGGAGGTCATAAAGGGCCAATATTGTCATCGCCCTACTATAAGTGATTGTTTCTAAGCATTTGTGTGTTGTGGAGACCACCCTTTTTTATTTAGATGGCATCATTTGGGTTTCAAGGCTTTCTTCACACGGGTTATGCATTTCATGATGTCCAGTGTGACTAGTGAGAAGGGTATTGTGGTGAGTGGACCTTGATTAGTAGCCCATAAGTGTTTTGCAAAGCATATAGTGTATGAGTTATAATTTATTTGTGATGTTTCTATTTATGCTTACTTGAATATTGCAAAGGAGTGAAGTTATGTTAATAATAGTTTCCCCCCTATAGAAGCATCTCATATAGCCAAAAGGCATCATGCTTATGTTAACTAATTGCCCAAATGAGGAGACCATACAAGCTTTCTCTTAGGGATATGAATGTGTAAACTTGAAGATTTTTAACAATTTGCAAGTTAAATTTATATGTGTTTTAGGTAGAGGATCAGTTTACTAAACACATAAACAAGTAAATTTTAGCCAAATTTTACAGTCAAACGGAGACAAATAAGCATATATGAAACATATAACACAAAGCATGATAAAGGAGTTCACACCTCTCTTGGGTTACATCTCTTAGTCCAACTTCCAATGCAGGGCCTCTTTCATAAAAATAAAATGCTCAAAAGTGTGTTTACATGCTCTAAAAAGCTCAAACAACAGAACTGATGTCTCCAATGGCTCCAGCACTATCAAAAACCCCCATTTTGGTTCTTTCTACACCTCATTTGGCCAAAAATTGAGAAAGTCATGACTAGTTCTTCATTTTCTCAAATTCTGCAGCTAACCATCCTCCAATTCGGCCTGAACCTGGCTTGTGCGCCCCAAACTCAGAAATGACGCACAAATATGGCCTACATTCCCGCTTGCGCGGGCGAATTTGTAGGACAATTAAATATGCCATTAAGCCCCCAATCCTAATTTTTCTAGTCACATGGCAGTGATAAGACCGCATAAGGGGCCAAAGATTACGAGATCTGTCTAGCCCCTAGCTGGGTGTGTGCTCCTGGTTCTATGGTCCCACATATTACCATGGGTTGGCCCCTTAGGATCCCTACTGGTTCTCCACGCATGTGGTTACATGGGTGCTCATACGACCTAGGGTTGGCCCCCTCCAACTAGCCTCTGGTCTCCGCTCCTTCACATTTGGGTTATGTGGTTATGTCCATGGCTCGTGGGCTGGGCTAGGCCCTAGCCCTTGCCCTCCACTTGCGGTCATGTGGCCAAGGGCTAGGGCCTAACTCGACTCCGTTCCCCTAATGACGTGTCATGAAAGTTTAAATATAAACCTCGTCACTATCTATAGAAAAAACCAAAATAGCGGAGTTGGTGAAGGTCTTTGTTGGCTTGTATGAGGTCTCACATTCAAACCCCATGGGCTACTTGACCTCCATAACAAAATTTTGGTTGGCCATGAGGAGGCCACATGGAAGCCATTGGTTGGCCCATGTGGCTCTCCTTCATTGGGCCACCACACCAGACCATCAACCAATAGAAAACCACCATGTCACAACCAATAAGTTGATGCCAAATGTAGACCATGTAGAATTTCCCACTGTAGATCACCAGATTATGCAATATACTAAAGAAAAATACTTGATCTACTTCTACAAACAAACTTGTGGAAGCTTAATCGATTATGAGCAAGATCAAATAGAACACATATAACAAAGAATGAGAAAGCAATCACACATGAACACAGAAGAATACTCTGGGGAAAGCCTCAGCTAAAAACCCCAATCTTTGTATAATCATACAAGTGGAAATATGTCCAGATTAAACAAATCTTTAGCTCACAAGCTATCCAGCTCTCAGTACAATCCCTCAGTGTTGCTCATAGACTGAATAGACACAACATATGCCTTCCCTCAGTCCTCCAAGCCTCTTATTTCCTTGCGTAGTTTCTCATGGGTCCTCTGGCTACCACCTGTGTGAATTGACCTCTTACACAACTCATCAAGCTCAGAAGTAACTGCGCAATCTCCAAGGAATGAATTCCTTCTGCATGCAAGAGATGTCCTCAATGGAATATTCCTACAACTGATAGTACATTGTCCCATCATCTAATCTCCACTGGGCCTCTAACTGAACTGACATGCATGAGTTATTTATGAGAGAATATTCAGTTATCTGAAGTGCAACAGTTACATGCATGCATGCATTAACTAACTGAACTCACAATCAGTTCCACAAAATGTTGGAACTAATCTAACTAGATTTAAATCAATTAACTAAGCTAACTAATTACAACTCAAAGTAAAACTCATCCTGATCTCCTTAATCAAGGGATAACTTCCTCAATCAAAGGGGAAATTGTTGCATGTCCTCACATAGACTTCATGTTTGATTTTCTCCAACTAATTAACTCAAGATGAATTAATTAATTATTTTACAAACAATTGATAAGATCAAATTCGAATTTTAATTCTCAATTTTAGTTCAGGGACTAACTAAAATTGGAATGTATCCTGAAAAGCTATTTATAGCAGTGCTATTTTTAACACTTCAACTTTTAGCATTTCTTGTTGCTATTTTCAACACTCCCTCTCAACAAGAAAGGGATTATCAGTCACCCCAATCTTGTCTTTGTGGAACTCGAACTTGCATTTTGACAATGCCTTAGGCAAAATATCTGCATCCTGTTCCTCGGTCCAAACATACAACAAAAACATGATCCTCTTCACCACATATTCTCAAAGATGATGATACTAGATATCGATGTGCTTGGACCTGTCATGAAATACTGGATTCCCAGAGAGTTTGATACAACTCTGATTATCGCAATAGATCACAGTTGGATCCATCCTCTGACCAAACAATCCAACTAGAATCTTCCGCATCCAAATGGCCTCACATGTTGGCTGACTGGTAGCCATGTATTTAGCCTCTGCTAAACTAAGAGAAACTGACCTCTGTTTCTTGTTGTACCAAGAAACTGCAGTTTAACCAAGGTTGAAGATTCCTCCTAAAGTTCTCTTCTAGTTTGATGGACTCCCTGCCCAATCTGCATCTGTGAAGCCCTGAAGCTTCACTCCCTCTGTCTGTTTGTACCACAATCCATACTGAGATGTGCCTATGAGGTATCTCAGCACATGCTTCATTGCCTTCCAAAACATCTTGGTAGGCTAAACCATAGCTTGACTCAGTTGGTTCACCGCAAAGCATAAATCTGGTCATGTGTTCACTAGATATATTAATGAACCCACAAGTTGTCGATAAACATTAGCAGCTACTACCTCACCTGAAATAGCATCCTCCTTCCTCCAATTACTAGCTAGAGGAGTCTGCAGGGGCTTCCACTTTTTCATGTGGAATCACCTAAGTATCTCATTGGCATACTTGCCTTGAGACACAAACACTCCCCCATCCTTCTGCCACACTTCCATGCCTATAAAGTAGTGCATAAGACCCATGTATTTCATCTCGAACTCTCTTGCAAGGTCCTCCTTGCAAGACTTGATCAACTGATCATCACCTGCCAATATCATATCATCAACATAAAGAACAATGATTGATGGCTTACCTTCTACCATGATGTGGTAAAGTGTCACATTTTCTTCACTCTTGGTGAAGCCCAACCCAGTGAAATAGTTGTTGATCTTGGTGCAAGCACAAGGTGCTTGCTTCAGCCCATACAAAGCCCTCTTGAGTTGGCACACATGCGACTCATGATCGAAGGTCTCAAAACCTTCTAGCTGCTCAATGTACACCTCTTCCTCAATCTTCCCATTGAGCAACACAGTCTTCACATCCATCTGATGGATCTTCCAACCCATCTGAGTTGATAATGCCAACATCGATATGATAGATGAGTACCTTGCTACAAGAGCAAAAGTCTCATTGTAGTCGATCCCCTCGACCTGTGAGAAACCATGGGCAACAAACCTTGCCTTATGTTTATCAACACTGCCAGCAACTGCTTGCTTTAGCTTATAAAGCCATCGAGAACTCACCACTGACTTGCCCTCGGGTCTTGGGACAACATCCCAAACACAGTTCCAAACGATGGAGTCGTACTCCTCCACCATTGCATCAACCCAAATTGGTTGTTGCACAGCTTCCTCGAATGAAGAAGGTTCGACCTCTACACACTCCTCAACCAGGGCCATGTAACCAGTGTACTGCTTGGGTGATCTCCTTTGTCTGCGCTAAGAAGATGGTTGTCCCACATTCTCTCTCGCATCCAGCATTAACCTATCAGCTTCCCTTGAGCGTTTCCGCCCATCTCTGGAAGACTCAGCATGAGTGGATGTCTCCACTCCCGGATCCTCTGCATGTGGCTGCTCCGCATCAGTCTGAGGCTTGTCCTCCTTAGGAACTAAAAGTTCCTCCTCTACATGCAACTTGAGCTCCCTCTCAAGTGATACTCGCATGGCTTTCTGCTCGCCGAACTTCAGATCTCTGCGTACCACTGTCCTCTGGCTGATAGGAAAGAACACCCGATAGTTGTGGGGTGTATCAGTGTACCCCACAAATATCCCCAACTCTCTACCAAGGCTTTGAACTCACAAAACATTTAGAAGGTCTAATCCTTCTTTTGCATAAAGTAGATCCAACATCTATGACAAAAATCATCAATAAAAATAACATTGTACCTTTGTTTAGTGGTGGAGGTTGTAGAGAATGGTCCACACACATCAGTATGAACTCACTCTAGGATTGCTCCAGCTCTATTGTCTCGATCCTGAAAGGAAGATTTTGCATACTTACCCAAGGTACAACCTTTGCATGTATCCATTTCCTCCAGTTTTCCCTTGGGAAGCCCGATAGATATCTGCTCCATGATCTTCAAGGCCCCATGGTGCAAGTGGCCCAATCTTCTATGCCATAGCTCGCCAACATCTTGGCTTTGCACCAACTTTGCTTTGGAACTCATTGCAGCACGATCGTCTACCTCCAACTTGTAGAGATTCTTTACTCGAATCCCAATCCTCTTGGTCTGTTCAATGCCGATATGCCTCATGAATGCCTTTCCTTTACTAAAGACTACATCATAGCCTTTGTCTTCCAGCATAGCAATGGACACAAGATTCTTCTTCAAACCCGGTACATACTTTACATCAGTTAGGGTGAGAGGAGCACCATGCTCCCTCTAAAACACAACCGTACCTTCACCTCAAACACGATACTTTCCATCATCGCCCATCTCGATCTGCATCTGGAGATCCTTCTCCTCCAAGGTACTGAAGGTATTCTTGTCACTGGTCATGTGGAATGAAGCTCCACTATCCAGGTGCCAAACACACCCCACCTTCGATGAAACCATACATGCGATGAGGGTGAAATCTAATTCGCACTGTGAGGTCAGTGCCTCACCATCTGATCCCTTCGAGGATCCCTTCTTGGATTTCTTCTGTGGACAATTTATAGCATAATGGCCCACCTCATGACAATGGAAGCATTGCACTTTCGATTTGTCAATCTTCTTCCCACCATGGGAAGAACTAGATTTGGAATGGGACACATTCCCTTTGCCTTTCCTCGCCTTACTCGCTAAGGCTAGATTTTCTTCATCATATTGCTTTAATGAAGATCCATCTCTGGTGCTTCTCCTTATCTCCTCCTGCATCAGATCCGACCAAAGTCTTTCCCAATCTTGCAGTTTCTCTCTTCCATTTATCGAGTCTTGGTAGTTATGCCAGCTCTTAGGAAGACCGAGAAGAGAAAGACTCACCATGTCATCATCGGATGTTGTGATCCCTACACTTCCAAGCTCATCCCTGTAGGTGGTGAGCTTGTTCAGATATGTTGAGATCGTGTTGCCCTTTTCACACTTTATTTTTCGAAGCTTGTCTTTCAATGCCAACTTCCTTTGATCATTGTTGTTTTGATATAGATCTTTCAATGTTTTCCACATTGAAAATGGTGTCTCCTTCCCATGGAGACTCGAGACTATGTGGTCTCAAACTCCCTCCAGAATAATCCTCCTTGCTCTAGCCACACATTTCTTCCATTCCGCCAATTATTGGGCATTAGCAGCTGCTGGCTTGGGGACTTCTTGATCAATGAAGTCCTTCAACCCATTGTCCTCTAATACCGCTTCCATGCGATCCTTCCAGGCTATATAGTTCGAGCTGCCATCAAAGGCATACTGGAGTCTCAAATCGTTGAACGTCATTGGTGAAATTTGAGATGTGATAAGAATTCAAATTCTATAATCAAGAACTTCAAACTTCGAACTTCTCCCTTCTTTGTATATTGTTCTCCACTTTGATCACCTTTGCTCCGATACCATGTAGAATTTCCCACTGTAGGTCACCAGATTATGCAATATACTAAAGCAAAATACTTGATCTACTTCTACAAACAAACTTGTGGAAGCTTAATCAATTATGAGCAAGATCAAATAGAACACATATAACAGAGAACGAGAAAGCAATCACACATATACTCTAGGGCAAGCCTCAGCTAAAAACCCTGATCTTTGTATTATCATACAAGTGGAAATATGTCCGAATTACACAAAGCTTTAGCTCACAAGCTATCCAGCTCTCAGTACAATCCCTCAATGCTACTCATAGACTGAACAGACACAACATATGCCTTCCCTCAGTCCTCCAAGCCCCCTATTTCCTTGCGTAGTTTCTCCTGGGTCCTCTGGCTGCCACCTGTGTGAATTGACCTCTCACACAACTCATCAATCTCAGAAGTAACTGCGCAATCTCCAAGGAATGAATTCCTTTTGCATGCAAGAGATATCCTCATTGGAATATTCCTGTAACTGATAGTACACTGTCCCATCATCTGACCTCAACTGGGTCTCTGACTAAACTGACATGCATGAGTTATTTATGAGAGAATAGTTAGTTATCTGAAGTGCAACAGTTACATGCATGCATGCATTAACTAACTGAACTCACAATCAATTCCACAAATTGTTGGAACTAATCTAATTGGACTTAACTCAGTTAACTAAGCTAACTAATTACAACTCAAAGTACAACTCATCATGATCTCCTTAATCAAGGGATAACTTCCTCAATCAAAGTGGAAATTGTTGCATGTCTTCACATAGACTTCATGTTTGATTTTCTACAACTAATTAACTCAAGATGAATTAATTAATTATTTTACAAACAACTGCTAAGATCAAATTTGAATTTGAATTCTCAATTTTAGTTCAGGGACTAACTAAAATTGGTATGTATCTCGAAATGATATTTATAACAGTGCTATTTTTAGCACTTATAGTTTTAGCATTTCTTGTTGCTATTTTCAACAGACCAACCATTAGCTGATGAAGGACCCTGTCATCCTACCAAGTCATGACCCAATCAACGTACGGACTGCTGACTGGGCATCCCTACAACCCAAATTTCATTTTTTTTTTAGTTGTTTGTCAATTCGATCAAAACTCGATATTGGGAGCATCTGATATAGGTTTTGAGTGAAATGAATTGCATTGGGTTCAAATTGCCAAGATCTATCCATTTGTTTAGGTTTCGAGCTCTATCGCATACTTTGAATTTTGAGCACTATTTTGATCCATCGGGTCACTCCTCACGATTGGAAGCTTTTGGACCTCCAGAATCTCTTTATCAGTGAACACATAGATGAGGGTACAACTCCTTCACCCTTCTAGTCTCAATCCACTGAACTTTGCTTGAATTTATTACTTTGAGCTTTTCATGAAAGTACATCACTTTCCTTGATTTTGGAGTCTTGGACTTTCTGTCATCAATGACATCTTTCTGCAATTTTTCAAGATATGCAGAATAGGAAACTGCCTTTGAAGGAATATGCACATTCCCTCCTTAATCTTCAATCAATGGAAACTTAAACAATTTCAAGTTCCTTTCACCTTGAACATTGTCATCATGACGATGCTTACCATGTCTAGCCTTGTACTTGGTTCGACTCTTGACCAAATATGATCGCCATTACCATGCACCATCCTTTTTCAAAGCCAAAACATTATGAAACCCACAAGAAATTTTTTTAGAACCATTGTCCTCTTTTTGACTCTTGCACTCTCTAACACGTGGCATCTTATTCACACCAATGTTCGACAATGATGCATCCTGCTGCAAATTGACTTCATTTTGTTTACCTCTTTTTGGAGGCAACATGTTAGACTCGTGAAACATTTTATCACATGAATTAGAAATCTCAATGAAATCAGATTTCAAACTTGATTCATATCCTTGAAAGGCTTTAGATTCTTCAATATATTCATGTTTGATCATTAACAACGCAAAGTTCTGACTAGCATACACAATCCTCTTCATTTGTCCTGCATTTACAAGAGACGCATTCAACTTCTTACTGTGTGCTCTAACAATGTACTCAATCCCATTCTTGAACAAATGATATTTTCTCTCATGGCGATGAAAAATAGCTCTCTTGTCATAAAGATATGGACTTCCCAAAACAATACCACATATATCAATTGGAATTACATCAAGCTCTACCTCATCTAAAAAGTTTGCAGTGATTGCAAATTTCAATTTAAGTCTTTTTGTCACATGCAATTTTGCATTGTCACATATCCAACCTAGATGATAAGGTTTAGGATGAGGAATGGTTTCTAAATTCAACTTCTTGACAATTTCTTATGAGATAAGATTTGTTTGTGAACAACTATCAAACAATGTATTTATCTTGGTACGTTTTGAAATGACTCTAATATGGCAAAGCTATATTCTTGTTTTTTCATATTGAGTTTCATTGAGACAATTTGAAGAACTAGTACTTGCAATGTCCTTACCTTTCAAACCCATAGCTATGATCTTTGTTTCATCTCCAGAATCAAAACCTAAATCTTGTTGTGTAGTTGCAGTTGCCTTCTCTTTCTCCTTGTTTTTAAACTTTTTGGGGTCTCATTTTTGGATGAAGTTTCCAGCAATGATCTTCATCATGGCCCTCTTTAGAACAATGTTTACATTTATTTTCTTTCTCCATCTTGATGGAAACATTCTTCTTTCCTTTTCCTTTGAACTTACCCTTTCCTTTTTCTCCAGACTCAAAGGAACTCTCACTAGTTTCTTCAAAAACATTTTTCCCTCTTGCCTTTAAATGAGTTACATGAACACAAACTTCATATAGTTTTGTAGGGTTAAACATGAGAATGGTATGTCTCAAATAACTATGCAATCCTCCAATATATTTGAGCAAAGTACTTTGTGAAGACAAATCTATGCCTAAAATCAAAGCTCTTTTCCTAAATTCTTGAGTATAAGATTGCACATTTTTCCCTTTAGCTTGCCTAAAGTTTTGCCAATCCATTATAGCTTTATGCATGTATGCTAATGGATAAAACTACCTTCTTATTGCAACAACAAAATCATTCCAAGAGGATAAAACCTTACCATGTTTCTCCGTGTCCTCTTGAGTTTTGGCTTCCCACCAAATTAGTGTTGCACCTTCCAATCTAAGAGAAGCAATTTGAATCTTGGTTTCATCATCTTTGATTCTTTGTATCTTGCAATACACTTCAATATGATGAATCCAATTATCTAATCTCTCTGCATTGACCTCTCCATTGTACATAAGAAATTCAAACTTAATGTCAAGCTTAAGCAAAGGAGTTTTACCATGACCCCTTGGGGAATTTGGATGTGTTTGTGAAAGGGTAGAAGAACTTGAAGACGAGGATGAAACTGGAGGTGAGGGTTGTGGTTTGTCACCATTCCCTCCATTCCCTTTTGGAAGCTTGTCTCCTTTTCCTCCATCTCCTTTTGGAGGCTTTGAGCTCTCTCCATATAGTTTGGAATTCCTCTCCTCATACAAAACCTTAACCAGCTCAGACATCTCAAAGAATGCTTTTATGAAAGTTTTCTCATCAGAAGACATCCCTTCAGAACCTTCTTCATGTGCCATGACTATTGAAGCTTGAGGTGTGTTTGTTCTCCTTGAAACAATTTGAGATCTTGGCTACACAAGTTCTCCTTCTCCTCTTTTGAGCCTCAACCTTGTAAGCATCAGAAAACATTGATTTGTGATGCTTATAGCTATGCTTACTTGAATGTTGCAAAGGAGTGAAGTTATGTCAACTATAGCTCCCTCCAAATGTGTGAGGTTAGAAGCATCTCATATAGCCAAAAGGCATCATGCTTATGTTAGCTAAGTTCCCAAATGAGGAGACCATACGGGCCTTCTCTTAGTGAACCTATAACACAACATATTGGTTAGTGGAATATTAGAGGATACCCCTTATTTCACTAGATATTTAAAAAGACTTACAAAAATCCTTTTATAGAACCCCCTCCCAACAAGTTTTCAAATAAAACAAAACAAAATAAAATATAAAGAACACACACACACTAGATATCCTAGGTATCCATCATGTTGTGGCATTTTCAATAACCAATATTTTTTCTACCTTGAGTGCAAAGACATAATAACGATCTTATAATCCTATGAATCACAAAAAAAAACCCCAAAATAGTCAATAAGTGCATTGACATCCCAACATGTGGATGTGTCACTATAATATGATAACATTGTGTTCAAGGCTTGGTGTTATACTACTCTCACTTCTTTTTTTAATCTAATAAATGGCCATATATTGTTGAGGAAAGGAGTTTATGTATAAGGATATATATTTGTAGGCTTGGAAAGTCAAGCTACCTTGAAGATGTAACTCTTCATCCCTTGTATATTTGATTGTATGGGAGTCTAAGAAAAATCATATATATATCTATCTTATATATGTTAGTGCCTAAAATGCAGGTCCAATTTGCAATATCATAGGCATTTTTTAATGACATTACACCAAGATATTTGAATTTAAGAGCATGGTTTGAGTCATTTGAGTGGTGGTGATGAATATTTTCATGTTTGCCTTTTTCTACATATTAAGGGATATTCATGTATTTTGAGGCATGCTTGGTTGTTGGGTTCACATATTTGGATGTAATGTTGCACATGTAGCAAGCATTCAACTTTTCATGCAAATTTCACCATTGGAATATGTTTTTAGGATATCTTCACATTTCCCACTACAAAAATTTACATATTTGAAGACATTTCTTACCACTTGGGTTTATCTCACATTGCACAAGGTGTTTCTACATATGTTGAAGCACAAATCACCATTCTTCCGGGCTTTTTAGCATCATCTACAAGGCAACAAAGAGGTCTCTAAAGAATGCTTGTCCTGAAGATTAAAATGTGTCAACTAGAAACCCTTTCACAATGGTCAATACTCTTCAAGGAAAGAGCATCGATAATTTCAAGGGATATACGAGGTTTTCATGGCATGATTAAGGGTCACATGTACAAAAGAAGAGGAATGCACTAGTCAAGATGTTATGTATCTAGATCAAAATAATGTAGAAACATAAGAAAAGAGAGATCAATGACTTGATAATAAGCCAATTTGAGGGGGAAACGTCCTTTTACGTCACATAAATGAACAATTATTGGATGATTCAAATCACAAGACCTCCTTGGTATATATAGGAGTCTAAAGGGTCAAAATATAATTAGGGCCTACATAACAATAATAATGTAAGGGTACAACAATAACGATATTGGGCTTCTGTGGGGCACAACAATAATTATATGGGGGCTACACTAGTATTACAAGGACCTAACATGCCCTCTCCTTCAAAAAAGTGTTGTCCTCAATGCTTGAGTAGTTTTGGATGCTTTTATATAAAATACTCATCGTCCCACGTTGCATCTTTAGCAGGTAAATTCTTCCACTTAATGAGATACCCTGAAATTGATTTATTATGTAATTGTCATATTCTTGTTTCTGTGATTGCTTTAGGCTCCAATATGATTTTTCCTCCTCATCAAGCTTTGGAAATATATTTTGAACTGGGAGCTTGTCACCTATAACCTTCTTTAATCTTGAAACATGCAGAAATGGGTGTACGCGTGAAGATGCAGGCAACTCCAATTTGTATGCCATAGTACCAATATTTTGCAACACCTTGTAAGTTCCATAGTACTTGGGTGATATTTTATTATCCTTCTTAACTTGCTTGAGGGGCTTTGTTTGTGTGGTTGCAACCATAAAAAAATACCCAATTTCCCACATCAAAACTTCTTTCACTATGATGTTGATCTGCTTGTTGTTTCATTTGATTCTGTACCAGAGTCAGGTTATTTTTTACGAGTTGGAAGACTTGTTGTTGATGCTCAATGTGATCTTCCATTGCTTGAACCTTATAATTCTCTCTTAAAGACGATGTGATGGACAATGGATGATATCGATAAAGTGCCAAAAATGAGGTCTTTTTTACTATGGTATGGAAGGAAGTGTTATACAACCATTCTGCCAGAGGTAACCACTTAACTCATTGTGCTTGTTTATGAGATACAAAGCAATGGAGATATCATTCGAAACATTTGTTCACTATCTTAGTTTGCCCATTATATTGAAGTTGATAAGATGAACTCTGAGCTAATTGAATACCAAGACAAGAAAATAATTTTGTCCAAAAATTTCCAATGAAAATGGGATCTTTGTCACTTAAAATAATCTTTGGGTTTCCACGTAGCTTTTGAATTATTTCCACAAATGTAGTAGTGACTGTATTGGCTTTGAAAGAAAGAGATAGTGCACAAAAGTGTACATACTCGGTAAGTTTATCAACTATCACCATGATGACACTCTTTCCTTCGGAATTGGGTAAACTTGTGATAAAATCCATTGAGATCTCCCCCCAACCCTAACTTGGAATGATTAATGGTTGTAAAAGACTTAGGGTCTTAATTGTCTCAACTTTATTTTGTTGGCAAACCAAACATTTTGCCACAAACTTTTGAATATTAGATTTAAGGCCATCCCAAATAATTCATTCTTAACCCTGTTGTAAGTTTTTAAAAATCTTAAGTTCCCTCCTATAGGAGAGATGTGCACTTGCAAAAGAACCTTTTGTTTGAGTTGGGAATTCTTACATAGAGATAAGCGATCTTTGTACCAAATTGAATCATTTTTATAGATAAATGTATCAGTTGCACTAGGATCTTATTGCAACTTTTGAATGAGTGTCCACACCTCTTCGTCCTTTTTCCATTCAGGACCGAAACAAAAAATTGATGTTTCGGATAATAGTGATTTAATCTCAATCCAGTCTTATGCTAACAAGTCGTTACACAATTTCCAATGATCAGAGTACTATACATATAAAAGGAAAATTGGGTCTCAAAAAAGTATATATAAATTTTATATAATTATAATTTTATAACATATATAAATTAAAATTATATATTATATATATATATATATATATATATATATATATATATAATATATATATATATATATATAATTATAAATTATTAAAAAATAAAAAAATAAAAAAACAATTATTATTATTATATAAATTTTTTTTATTAAAAGAGTGAAAAAAAGAAGAAGAAAAGGAGAATATTTTAAAAATATGTATAGAAGAAATAAGTGATATTTTATAATAAAAATAGCTCTAGTTGACATATTGTTTACGTAAAAACATCAAGGAAAAAATGGAGACTAACAATGAAAGGTTTCCTGAAACCCGTAGTACATGTGTTTGCACACTATTTAACATCAAAGGATCACTCACAGGAAGAGACATCATAATCTCTATTAATCCTATTGAAAGAAGTAATTATGTTAGTCCTAAGTGTGCTAATCAATTGGTGATTACTGAATCAAATATTTTTGGCAAACAATACGATATAAGCAATTTACACCTAAATATTGGAGATTATACTTTTACCTCACAATTCACCGTGCAAACCTTATCTTTTAACGATAGTGACATTGTTTTGGGATCACCATGGATGAAAACTCTCAGTTCCTTTATTCTAAATAATAAGAAAAAGTTTTTAACATTTTCTTACAAGAAGAAGAAAATAACGCTCCAAGATGTTACACTAAAACCTAATTCAGTAACGCCAAAAGATATATCGGATATTTCAAAAGTAATTTCTCAAGAAGGTAAAAAAGTATTACAAAATATGCAAAATGAAATTGACAAAATCACTATTGACAAAAATGAATAAGTTTCTCGACTTAAAAACCATAGTGAAAAATTGCTGACGCAAATTAAGATACTTAAGAAGGATAAGAAGTCATTAGAAAACCAGGAACAACAACTTATCAAGAAGGAAGCATCAAATGTAGGAATTCAAGTTGATGACAAAACAACAAATACCGATTCAGTGAATGTCACAACTCAGGAAGAAGACAAGTCATTTGAAGAAACAACACACGTAGATGTTGCAGTTCAGACAATGAACATCCCAAGTGAATGTTTCATAACCATCTCAACAACATCTTTGCCAGAAGAAAATATAAAAATTGACACATACTCAGTAAGGAGAAATCAAACCAAAAAAGTTCCATATCGGCATCCAAATCATGAGAACATACGAATTAACCATGCTAAATATTTGAACCAGTCAGAACCGAAACAACAAATTGATGTTCTGGATAATAGTGATGTAATCTCAATCCAGTCTTATGCTAGCAAGTCGTTACACAATTCCAGTGATTAGAGTACTATACATAAGATTAATCTGGGATGGTCTGATCCCTTCTTAGTGCAACAATTTTATTTGTCACTAAGAAGATCATATCAACTTGTATCGATGAGGATGACTATTCCGAGAGAGAAAGATGTTCGAAGCCGAAAAATGGATCAAACCTTTTGTCATCAACAAGCTTTGAGGAAGGAGGCAATGTAATGAATAAAATATGTAAATAATATAAATATAATGTAAATGATAATAATCATAAATAATAATTAGTTAAGCTAGTAATTAGGTTGAAGAGGCATGTTTAATAGGACATGACTCTTCATGAAGAGACACTTGCGTGGTATATAAGCAAGCCTCTCATTCTCATTTGTAAATTCATTCTTTCTTATTCATCTATTTAATATATAATATTTATATCCTAAATGGATATCTTGACATTGCAAGTTTTCTGGAGTAATTAAGTTTTAGAAGGAAATTTGTTCGCTTCAAGTTATCTAATCAAGTTGAACAACATAAATGGCACAGAGCAATGTCTCCACATCCTCATCCCTTTTTAATAGTGCATCTGCAATAACATATTGCTTCCCTTTTTTGTAGAAGATTTCCAATTCTTAACCCAACATCTTTGTCACCCATTTTTGCAGTTCTTCTAAAGATAATCTTTGTTTCAAGAAGTATTTAAGACTATCATGATTTGTTTTTACCTTAAAGTGTCTTCCCATTAGGTAAGAGCACCATCGCTTCAGGGCATATAGTATTTCCAACATTTCCTTCTCATAAATAGGTTTGTGTAAATACTTTCCCTTGATTGGGCGACTTTCAATAGCAATGCATCTTCCTTCTTGTATTAAAACAACACTAATGCCATTTCCTAAGGCATCACATTCCACAATAAAGGTTTTTGTGCAGTCTGGTGTAGTTAAGACCGAAGATTGGCACATTCCCTCTTTCAGATGTTCAAAGGCCATAATTGCTTCTAGAGTCCATAAAGATGCACCTTTCTTCAGTAATGTTGTTAGAGATGATGTTATTTTCCCATAATTCCTAACAAACTTGAGATAATACCCTGTCAACCCAAGAAATCCTCAAAGATGCCTTAAGCTTGTGGGGATTTTCCATTCCTTGATGGTTTTAATTTTGTTAGGGTCTATCTTAACACCCTGTTGAGGTTTGGAAATGTCCAAACTCAACACTGGAGGAATTGCCTGGTAGGAGTCCCAATTAAACTCTTTTCTATTAATGGCAATCCTAACTAGAATTTTGGGACCAATTTACCCTTCACGAGGTGATGCTCCAATGAATGGAGGCTTCATTTGAGGAAAACATTTTTTTTATTTTTATTTTTTTTATTTTTTATTTTTTATTTTTTTATTTTTTTTTTAATTTTTTGAAAATATGGAGGAAACACATTGAATAAAGCCTACTCTAAATGCAATTCTATCTCCATGCTACTGATGTATATAGAAGCCTAGGCTAAGACTTATGTTCATGGAAATAAAAGATGGATAGTAAATTTGACAATTTAAGATCAATCGAAAAACTATTACTGAAAGCATAACCCCACATTCAAATTTTACAGTGTTTCCAAGAACATAACAAAAGGATCCAAAATTAGATAAGCAAATGAGAATGTCTTTCATGATAGTCTTACAATTTTCTTTAATTCTTTCCTACGAGGTAGAAAAGGCTCAAATCAAGTAATTTGAAATCAGTTTGATACTACTTATAACATCCATGCACAAATCACCAATAACATGTATGTATGAAGTAAAAATATAAACAAAATGACTAACATATTCAAATATATTAGTATAACATCCATTAATATGTACAAAAACAAGGATACATAAATTATAAGAACACGTGCAAAAGTAAAAATCAACCTATCAATCAGAGAAAAAAGTTAAATGATTAACTCTTAATGAAAATGGACAAGCTTTATATAAACTTCACACTCTTCTTTCTAAAAGTTATCTAAAAATTAACACAGTGCAAATTCTTTCCCTTTTCTTTTAAAAGAATAAAAATTAACAAATGATTTGCATTTAATTCATATGGAATATCATGTAAATCAAAATGAATTACAATACATATATGTGGTTATATAAAAATATTGTATATATATATATTATAATTTGCTTTATTTTAAAAAAAAAACAAACAAACACCATGACATTCACATTCGACGTACAACACCTCTTTCGAAGAAAATCACTACCAAAAGGTTTATAACGATACAGTGAGCAACGCAATTATCCCTGGTCTTATTACAAAGCATTAACACCTCAATGAACAAACACTCTGTCAAATTTTATTGAACAAGTGACTGTGACAGGCGAAAGCGGGTTACAGTGATGCTAGTCTGTGGGCTAGAAGAAAATTTTCCGAAACCTTGATTCTAGAGCCCCAGCTCTGTTTATAAAGATTACAGAGATTCGCTCAAAACTGAAATGCAACAAAATTTAAATGCACAGACGCCATTCAACCAGAAAGGTCATTTCGAATTGTTTTAGATAACTCTGGTCCAAATTGAAATGATAATCATTGCAAATGCGTTGGATTCGTTGCAGGAAATATATTATGTTTGCCCTCCTACTCGTTCGATGAGCATCTTCATTCATTTGCAGAAGGACGCTTCCGAGGATCTTGAAGAGCATTCATACTTCATAAGCAGTTGAGTTAGTTGGTTGTAGATATGTTTAATTCTGGAGGTGCGCCATGAACAATATGCCTACGAGGCTCAGAGCGCTTCCAGTTTTCCTTTCAAATGCATAATTTGTTCACATGAAGCATCAAATTGGTTTAAACTCCATTCTGTCACTAACAGTTTCCTTCATTCGCGCAGCTATCCCCACTGCTATTGGTAACGTGGGCGATTGATGGCATATACCTACACACAAATAACAAGATGTTAGTTATAAAATAAATACCAGAACCAAACTTATTAAATAAAACAACAAACACGAATTACCGAGGAAGGATCCATGTATGATGGCATTGGTAGAGGCTGAGAAATGCAGGACGTGTCAAGGCAGAAATGTTGGACAGTTGTTTGAACGGGAGTATAACAATGGCGTTATGACACTGGTATCACGTGTGATGAGATTTGTTTGACAAACGTCATGCTTGGAATAACAAATGTTTGGCATAATGATTGTGGAGCCGTCATGGAACAAGAGTAAAGCCATCATGTAAAGGTTGAACGAAAATATCCATCATCAAAGTGGAAGAGTTGACGAACATGGCCATTGTGGAGTGGTTCGATGAGTCTATTATAAACTTATACACAGCGATTTTATATGCGGAAAATTTTAAAGAATCCAGTAGGTTTAATGCTCAGAAATTAAGTTATTTTCAGTTATTGATAACGCTCTTGTTGCAAACCATAGTTCATTTGCTTTCTTTACTGAAACAGCACTCTAGCTTCAATCCAAGCAAAAGAAAATAATACAGAAAGTCTGAAGGCACTTCCAAGCTCTGCTCTCTCAGCTAGATGGTGTAAAAACTGAAGGGGATTGAGATGCTAGCTTGGGAACCAAATAGATGAATTTATAGCCAAGCTTCTAATGGCTATGTGTCAGGTGTTCCACAGATCAAGGTAGAGAACTCCAGATGGAGTAATGGACCACTTCAGAAGCTCCCAACAAGAAAATTAATTAACTGCAGTTGATTTCCTTAATTTAAGGAAATTACTGCAGTTGGTTTCCAAAAATTAAGGAAAGACAGCAGTTGGCTTCCATAATTGTAGGCAGCAGTTGGTAAAAAGATTAATGGAGCTTAACATTTTCCCACTTGGTCCATACTTCCAAACTTAATGTCTCAACTTAAAACCCATTGATAATCTATATTAAGTAATAGATACATGAATCGTGGCGATAATTCCTCTAATGACGAGTATTATCTTCCATGTATTACTATGTATTTATTCTTATTATAATTTATGTGGCAACAATTTCTTAATGAATAAACCTTATGTTTATTCTTGGTCCTTCTTAAATGAAT
>APFE031101102.1:362147-373740 GCA_000404065.3 Pinus taeda
TTAGATTCATAACAAACAAATGAGATTAAATTACCTTTGTCCGCAAGCCATTTCTGAAATTTGGCGCATTCCTTCTTCATGTGTCCCTTCTTTTTACAGAAGAAACACTTGGAATCCTTTTTGATATCGTCTTGGGGAGGTACTTTACCTTTCCCTTTCTGATTGGCTTGAGATTTTCCCTTTCCACGCGTTACCAGCATTGCACTCTCTCCCAGTTCCATCACCAGTCTCTCTTCCTCTTGAACACACATGGTCATGAGTTCATTAATTGACCATTTATCCTTATGTGTGTTGTATGAGATTTTGAAAGGTCCATATTGGTGCGGAAGGGTGTTTAGGATGTAGTGCACTAGGAAGGACTCTGATATATCAACCTCGAGTTTCTTCCATTGAGCCACAGTGTCCCTCATCTGCATGATGTGCTCGCGCACACCTTTCACACTGGTGAGCCTTAGGGATGAGAACTTCATGATTAGGGTGCTTGCTAATGCCTTGTCTGAAGTGACGAATTGATCGTCAATGGCCTTCAACAAGTCTCAGACCTTTTCATGCTAATCAACGGACCACGAATACCAGCTGAAATTTTAGTCTTAATGAACATCATGCTTAGACGATCGGATCGCTCCCATCGTTCATAAAGTGTGATGTCCGCTGTAGTGCTGGTATTAGTGAGTGCCGGTGGTTCATCTTTCCTAATAGCATAATCTATGTCCATCCACCCCAAATGAAGGAGAATCCTCTCCTTCCAAACCTTATGTTATCTCCCTTAAGTTCGGGAATGTCACAACGAATTTCAAAGAAATTTGCAGGTTGTACTACTGCATCAAAATTAAAAATCACATGCTTATGTTAAAATTGAGGCTTAATAAAATTTCATGTTTTACCAATGTAAATCATGCTCAAAATTGAATCTAATAATTCAAGCAGATTCAATTATTCATTGTTTTAAACTTTATGATAAGACTATTAATTCACAACTCCTGTGGGTAGGTTATGAAATTTTATACATAAATATAATAAAAATTCCTGTGGGATAAATTTTATTATATTTAGTCTAATTAATTACAATTTTAATGTCTATAATCTTTATGTGATCTAAAATATTAATTTATTTAATTAAAGATGTTGTGGCTATTCTCTAATTAATTAAAATTATATGGATCATTAGACATTATTTTTTACATAAATTGCATAAACAAAAATTTAACCAATAAAAATAATGTTTACTGAAAGGAGTAAGTCAAAATGACATTTTGAATAAACTCCATATAATTCTTCACAAAATCAAAATTAAAGTTAAAGCAGTCAACATTATCGTAAATGACTGCAAATCGATTGTTCAATTTATAAACAAAATCCGGAGATTGACTGAAGCAACATTTATCTACTTTGCACTTGCATAGCAAATGTAGTTCGAAGGCTAGCTGGCTTGACTTCAAGCTCTGTCCTTAAGTTTATAAAACAAACAAACATAAAAGCAAACAAGCTATTCTTTCACAAAAAAAAAAAAAAAAAATTCCTTTTAATAAAAAAAAGCATATAATTAAAATAGTTGATATTTTGGTGAAATTTATTGTTCTTAGTCCACATAAACTTCATGGAGACCAAGAAAACCAACACTAGAATTAAAATAACAAACTCAACTTCATGAGCAGTTGACTGCATAAAAGCTCTCTGTCCCTAACAAATTATCTCCTCTCTTCAGGATATCGGGTCCTAAAATCCTAGATTTCAAGAAGGAATCTTGGAGCCTAGACGCAAACTACTACTCGCTAAGCATTCAAGCTTTCTGAAATTTTTATATTTTTATTTTATGGAATCACTTTACCAACATAATTTTTGAAAACCAAGCCTTGTGAAAATACCTCAAGTATAAACCAGATCACTAGCCCAATTTGAAAACACAATTGTTCCATAAGGCCATACTTACCTTTTTTTTTTTTTTTTTTTTTTTTTCTTCCAGCTACTCACCACCTTGGCATCGACCAACTTCAACCATCTGACCCTCCAGAGTGTTAAATCTTTGTCAATTACTTACCGGCTCAGTTCATAAAAATCTGAGCTTTGCAAAATGTGAGGTTCTTGAGGTTAATTATTCACTAACTTGTTTCCAGCCTCTTAAAAGAATTATTTTCCTCCAAATTAGATTGGATTCAGTAGTGTTTCTACCTACATCGTCACATCGTGTAGCTCTTGAATGCCAAATCTTTTTACAGCTTAGATCTTTGCCTTCAATGACCTAAAGTGTTACTTCCTAAGAATCGACGGTAAAAAAACTCAAATATTCCTTTGCAAATCAGCTCTTCTAAATCTAAACTTTGAAATCATTAACCGAGGCTAAATGATTTTCAGTTTTGAGCCTTCCTCTGTCCTTGAGCAACTAAAGCTTCCGGAAATTTACTTCGAATTATCACCATCTTATTCCTATGGAACCTACATTTTGAAACTTCAATTTTTGGTCACAATATAATACCTCTTCCTCGACGCTAAAGCTCCTTAGAACTGAATTTCTTAACCTGCTGAATTTCTTGATATGCAGCAAGAAGTTTAGATTTAGCATTTCCTTTTTCTCGGAATGCCCCCGTTTCCTTACGACGACTTTTGATTCTGCTGTTTGCAGACAATAATGATTTTCGTGTAAATCAAGCCAATGACAGTTATGTATTGTGGCAGTGGACATGGGTGTTTTGAAAATTTTTCAATTTCTAAATAAAATTAAAATCTAAGTGAACTAGTAATCAAATCTATTAGCATAGATCCTTGTTCTATTTTCTGAATAAAAATCCAAGTGCACTGGTAATGGAAGCTTCCAGATTTATTAATGGTAACTGATCCTTTCAAAGCCAAAATAAACTGTGAATGTAAAATCTATTGATAACTCAAATTTCGTATTATCAAAGTATCTATAAAACATAAACTCATCGAACATATGCTCCTTCCATTAATAAAATGCCATTTTTTTTCGTAGATTATTCGGAAAAGTAGAAATTGGCAAAAGGCGTTCCAAGGCAGAGATAAACCTTGCTCTGATACCAATGTAAACTTATACGCAACGATTCTATATGCGGTAAAACTTAAAGAATCCAGTAGGTTTAATGCCCAGAAATTAAGTTACCTCCAGCCATTGATAACACTCTTGCTGCAAACCACAGTCCACTTGCTTTCTTCACTGAAACAACACTCTAGCTTCAATCCAAGCAAAAGAAAAGAATACAGAAAGTCTGAAGGCACTTCTAAGCTCTGCTCTCTCAGCTAGATGGTGTAAAAACTGAAGGGGATTGAGATGCTGGCTTGGGGACCAAACAGATGAATTTATAGCCAAGCTTCCATCAAGCTTCTAATGGCTATGTGTCAGGTGTTCCACAGATCAAGGTAGAGAACTCCAGATGGAGTAATGGACCACTTCAGAAGCTCCAACCAGAAAATTAATTAACTGCAGTTGATTTCCTTAATTTAAGGAAATTACTGCAGTTGGTTTCCAGAAATTAAGGAAAGACTGCAGTTGGCTTCCATAATTGTAGGCAGCAGTTGGTAAAAAGATTAATGGAGCTTAACATCTAGATCCATCGTGGAATCCATGTTGAGCAACATTGAACCATTACATTGAGCCACAAGGTTAAGCCTTTTAAAAAAAGAACACAATTGAACTTGATATGCATCCCTTCCAATTAAAAAGTTCAGAATGTTTTGGCATTAAAGTAGGTTTAAATCATTTCCTTCGCATTAAGAATGTTTTTTTTGGGAAGTTTTGGCATTGAATATGTTTTTTTGTCATGACATTTTGAATGGTAGCATTTAGGTTTCTATTATATACAACATATAGAATGACTTTTAATTAAAGGTATAGTTGATAGTCTTCCACCCGATCTCCCAAGTCTTAAAACCCTAGTTATGGTGGAAGGCTTTAGTAGGTAATAGGATGGCGACAAGTGAAGCCGGGGCCTGGTATGGTGCACACATGGCACAACATGAGGAAGATTGTTATGAAGGTGAAGGCAGTTAGAGGGTGATTTGACTGTAACTTGTTTGTCTCGAGAACGATGAAAAATGGGGCATTAGGGAAAGCAGAGGATGGAGGAAGGGGTAAATGTCTTCATGTGTTTTGTCCGTTGCGTTGCCACATCTAACAACCCACACACGCCCTCTAAATGAAAGCAGACTTCCAGGTCCTGGGGAAACCTAAAAACTGTTAACAATGGAAAGGGAGATGGTCAATCAAATGGATGTCATTGATCTGGACCCCGAGCCTGAGGATATACTATGGGTTTGGGGGCTAGAGGTCACAAAACAAAATATTGAACGGTATATTCGTCCAGCTGGACTGCTAAGAGGGAAGAGAGGGGGTCGGAAACATGGGAAAACGTTTGGGTTGCTAGAGGAGAGTTTAGGCCTGACTAACCTGGAAATTGGACAAGGCAGGAGCTGGAAGGGAAACATGAGATTTTACTACTTGAGCTGGGTTGTGCGGCTGGAAGTGTGGAGGCTATCCAAGTAAGTAATATTTTACCTAGCCCGCCTAAAGATTTCTACTAGGGGGTTTGAAAGATATCATCATTAGTTGCAGGTTCAAGGGCCAGGAAGGCTTGAAATCATTCCTCGTGGAAGATTTGGGTATGACAGAGGCTGGTAAAGGGCTTCGGCTGGACAATACATTTGCATGCAAGAGCCCTCTGCATGGTAAAAGAAGAGAAACTCTCAACCCTGAATCGAGCTTTGAAGTGGTCTTATCTGGTTTAGTTGGATAGGGACGAACTTTCATGGTGATTGGAAGGGGCCGGAAGCGTGGAAAGGGGGAAATTGTGATTTAGGGGTATGTGGAGATCTTCTCTTTATTGATAGGGAGGAAGTTCTTGAGGCAGAGGGGGCTTTGGGAAGAAGAGAGACTTCACATATACTAGGGGAGTCAGTGCAGGCTGAAGGAGGAGGGTTAGACAACCCTAGAACCTATAGGAAGAAGGGGCATTTTGAAACGCTCTAGGAAGATACCATCAATGTGGAGGAGATCACGCTAGGAGGTGGGGAAGGGGGAAGACACTGACAGACAGGGGAAAAGTGGAAAAATACAAGCTAATCAGGAAGATTGAGGAAGTTGCAAACCTAATCTTGGGGATTGATATCCAAATTGATGAGGCCATGGAGGCTTCAGAGCTAACGTTCGTTGGTCGGGAAAAAGGTAAGAAATACACTGCAAACTACATCCAGGAATGGATAGCCAAGAATTGGCAGGATGCGTCGGACAAATCCTTTGTGGTTTCATCCCTTTCCAAGGGCTGGTTCATGATAAAATTCACTAAGAAGGAGGATTTAGACTGGGTGTTAGGAAGGAACTGGATTTTTGGGAGACACCCAATACTTTTTAAAAAATGGAACCCATTGTTCGACACCTAGAGAGAAAAGGTGGATGAAATTCTGGAATGGGTTAGACTATTGGGGCTTCCTCCCTTCCTGTGGGTTGATTCAGTGTTCATGACATTAGGAAATCACTTGGAACACTTTCTGGAAGCTGATATGTCCTTTGTACATACTGGAGATAAAGGATTGGCTAGAATTATGGGAAGCATAAACCCTCGGGAGGAATGGCAGAGGAAATAAATCTGAAATACAGGGACTTCTCCTATACTCAAATGATCGACTACGAACATTTGCCCTTCCACTGTCATAGATGCCACAAATATGGACATCTGGCAAGGGAATGCCCTCTGGGGTTCAGAAGAAGAAGGCGACAAAGAAAGGAAGGGGGAATAGAAGAAACACAAGGGGAGAAAAAATTGAACAAGGAAGTCTCGACACAAGAGGGGACAATATGGACGTAGATAAGATGCAGGAGGATGTAGTGGATAGAATGGAAATTCAAGAGGAGGAGATCTCAATCAGAATTCAAGAGCATCAGGAGGAACTCGGTCAGCCAGATGTAGAAATTTTGAATAATATAACACTTATTCACAGAGATTATCCTGATTATACACTTATTGCGGAATGCATGCATAATACATAACCTCCTCTACCATTGATCATCAATTTGCGGAATTAAAAAAACAATCGCGTGCACACATTGAAACATCAATCACACATATCAACACAGTATGTAATGGGGAAAGCATACATCTGAAAACCCCCAACTATATGTATATTATAATGATAGAGAAAATGTAACAATACATAGTACAATACTCCTCACAAGTACTCAGTACTATCTCCACATGCTACACACAAACTAGCTCAGATCTGAACAAGTCACGGGTTCAAATCTCCTCCACTGTTTGCCTGCGTCTACTGCGCAATCCAAGTTGAGAATAGATCAGATCCAAGTTCAAATTCCCTTGGCTTGTACTGTGCAATCCTCATTGGCAATCTCAATCAATGATTGTGCAAATCTTATGCACAGCTATAGTCATAACTGATAGTAGTCTCACCCTTTCACCCACTTCTAACACTTGTCTCCATTGAACTGTCCATGCACTGAGTTAACTGATGTATTCTTTAGTTGATTTATGAGTTAATAATTAGTGAATTAATTAATAATTAATTCACACCACTCATCACTAGTGTATTTGTCAGTTAGACTATATACAACTAGTTCAACTAAGTCAAACTGAACACAACTCCATCAACTCCTCAATCAACTCCACCAAACTCAATCACTTGAGTTCTAACTGAAGTCCATCATGCAATAGCTCAACTAACCCATAGGAAAAGCGTATTTCCTTCTGGCAGTTGCATGTGCCACATCCGTAGCTCGAACTGAAGTGTTGCAAGAGGATAAGATAATTTTTATAGTCCAAATATTATTAAGAGCTAATAATATTCGACTGTTCTATTTTTGACTGGAAGTCTAAAAATAGACTCCGCCCATATGTCTAAAAATAGAGGTCCATCTATTTTTTACCAACATGACTAATCATCCATAAATAGAATATTGCAACTCATAGACCATGATCCATATGTCTAAAAATAGACATAGTCTAAAAATAGACTTTGCGCCAAAAATAGCCTGCGGGCCCACTTAGTGAAGCGAATTATTTTCACTAAGCTTCATCATCTTGTTGCATTTTTAACATTTGATGTATAAGAAAAAAATTTACAACATGGAATCCAATAGGCTCCCAAAAATTTCTTCTAACTTTAGTTAAAATCCCCACCTTTGCCTCAAGCGCGAGTAGCATAAGGATGCCCATTCTTGGCTCAACCATTGGGGAATTAAGGAGGAGATCATCATGGGAAGCAAAGATAGTATCAAAGATACCAATTTTAAGGACAAGTTATGGGAGGATAAGGAGATGGAGGGTAAAAGGAAGCTAAGATACTATAAGGAGGTGATCATCCTCACCTTTAATAACCGAAAGTATCTTTGTGTGTTGATCGACACGAAGAAAAAAATGAACATTGCTAGGATAAGAACTAATTCCCATGAGCTTTGAAGTGAAACCGGGTGGTGCTCTACTCCCAAGACGAGTCCGTGGAATGATAAAGTCTATCAGATTTGTGATACTAAGAAGGTGGAAGATGAAAAAGACTTCCTTTCAGATTTCTTGGCTCTTACTCATATCTGCTCTGAGTTCCCTAACATCTGCCACACTTCCAATCTTCTTGACATACTAAGCCAACCCAACTACAGTGATCTTGGAGTGCTTCTTATCCTTCTCTTTGATCATAGAAATAAGATTTTTAAGAATCACACTTAGATTATTTTTCTTTCCTTGAGGTCCGATAGGCTGCATTCATGTTGGTGGTGGTGGTGGTCGTCATCATCCTCGTCCTTAACGCTGACAAGCCGCCGTCGTCGTCATCATCACAAAATTATGCAAACATATTATGATGTATGAAATGTTTGAGAAAAAAATAATATATATATATATAATATATATATATAATATATATATATATAATAAATTAATTTCTAAACCTATATAATAATATATTTTTAAATATATATGTATAATAGTCTAAGAAATACTATATTTTGTTACAACACACACACACACACACCACACACACATATATATAATATATTAGATATTATTTTAGTTATTTCATATAATAATAAAAAAAATATATATATGATGATGATGATAGTGGTTACCATCCACTGAGACCAAATTGGTCTATCCGACCTATAATTTTCTTAGTTTTTAATTGTCTGGCTTCTCGTATTTCTTGGCGAGATTGTTGTTGTACCTTTATTTTTTTTTCTCTATGGTCTGCCAACTTCCTTTATCTTGCATCTCCTTCATCTCTTCTGGTTCTTGGGACATTGGTGTCTTAGCTTCGCGATCTATTGTGTTCGTCCTTTTGATGATAGTCAGAGAAGAAGTTTGGTCTAGGAAATCTGTTTTGCTATTAAATGAAGATTTATTTTGTGTAGTTTTCGAATCCTTATAACTGTCTATGCTTGAGGGGTTGTCGAGTTCACTTTTTTGTTGTTGGGCGGGGCTTTCTCCTTGCTTGTCTTGAGATTTGTTTCTTTCTTGCCTGATTTCTTGTGATTCAGAGTTTTCTCTAAAGTATTCTTCTTTGATGACAATGTAGTGTTCTTTTTGTGCTCCTTCCCACCATGTAGATTTGTGGTGGTTTTTCCGAACATAATTTTTTTGGGAGGCTTTTGAGCAATTTTTGGCTAGATGGCCTGTCTCAAAGTAGGATCAACATTGGAAGAGGACACTTTCATAATCGAGCTTCTAGTTCCACACATAGTCTTTACTTGTTAGGATTATTTCCACTGGGAATCCGGTGTTGAAGTCCATTTCCACACAAATGCATGCATAGGTGGTTCTAGCATATTCCTCTGTTTATGGGCACTTGCAATAAAATTTCCCAATTGCATTTTCAATGGCTTTTAACAAGGAGAGATTCCAAAGATGCAAGGGTAGGCTTGGCAGTCTCACCCAAACTGGTGCTGAGGTTATGAATACTGTTGAGGGATCAAATGATGGGTTCCATGGCTTCATGAATAGGCCTGAGTTTTCCCAAAACCAAGGGCCGGAATCTAGAATACATTGTTTTCTTTCAGGATTTTCAAAATCTACTATAAAGAAACCCCTAGCACAGGGGTAGATATTAATTGCATCAGAAATGACAGGCTTCCATACCTCTGAGATCCAATTGTGGAGAGCTGTTAGCCGCAGCCAAAAACCATTGAACTGGCATATTAGGGCACTTTTAGAAAACTTCAAAGCCTCATCAAGTGAGGCTTGGACCACTTGGATAATGGGAGCTGAGGCTTCACTGGCGGTATGGGTAGGAGATTTCCCTCCAGAAGCAGACGGAACTGAGCCAACAACTATTTTCGCAAAGTTGGGAGCCATATTTTACTTTCGTAGAGCCCTAGCCGTAGATAAGGCAGAAGATTAGATCTAGATCTACATACAGAAGATTAGATCTAAAACCCTGCCATAGAGTTATATCTAGATCTAGTCACAGAAGATTAGATTAGAACACAACTGTAGAGAAATAAGGCAGAAGATATATCCACCTTACTCCCATGAAACTAGAAAAAAAGACAATGGAGTTGTCGCACCCCATCCCCCTTAACTCCCTTCACAACAGAGAAGAGATCTAGACTGTGAAACTGGAAGAGATCTGGACTGTGAACCAAAAGAGATCTATGGAAGAGATCTGGAATGTTGAAAAATCGAAAGAGATCTGGAACGAATCAATCGTGTGACTGTCTCATGTAATTCTTTTAAACACCAATCCTGATGATGAAGAACCAAAGCAGTAGGTTTGCGGCCCTAGAACCCAGCCACAGAGAAAAGATATTTGTGGCCTTAGAACAAATTATTAACTCTTATTAGATCGCCTCAACTCGCCAGAGATCTGCGGAAAAACAAATACACCAGTCCGAGGTAGCACGACTATGGCCCTAGAACCCAGCCATAGAGAAAAGAGATCTATGGAAATACTATACATCCACGAGATTTGCAGAAAAGATCTGGAATGTTGAAAAATTGGAAGAGATCTGCGAGAAATTGGAGGAGATTGAGAAATCTACGAGAAATAATTAAATTATAAAAATAACAAATTTAGGTAAATTGTTAATTAATTTATGGAATTTCAGTTAAAATATAATTTTTATATAATAATAATATAATAGAAAACGAATGACTAATTGAATTTTAAATATAATTTAAAATGGTAATATTTAGAAAACAAATTAAGTTTTACAATTTTATATAATTGTGCTAAGCTTCCTTTCCTAAAAAAACAGAACTGAAATTAAACTTCATTAAAAAAACCAAACTAGTTTACACCTCATAGATAATATTTATTAGACATATCAATTATTGTTACCTAAATAAATGATAATATGTTTAAAAATATAAATTATTATTTATAATATCATCACAATTGACTTCTTTACTTTAAAGTCAAAAATAATTTATATTATAAAATTAGAAGTAAATGAGAGAGTTTTTCAGATTAATCACATTATTAGGATTTTTTCGACATTTGAAACCAACTAATGTGGTTCATCCTCAGGACAAATGTGAAAAAATCTATAGATCCTAATGAATAAATAACAAAGATGCATTACAGTCGAGAGCTAATGTGGTTCATCCTCATGACAAAGGTGAAAAAATCCATAGATCTTAATAAATAAATAGCAATGATGCATCAGAATCCAGGTTACCATCATTTAAATTTGTAACTCGACGGATACCGTCGTTAAAATTTGTTAAATTAAAATGATTAGTGAATTCCTGATTGTTAATAGGTTGTCAAAAAGTTGGCTGGCGCAGGTTGATATCCCAGTATTAAATACTCACTAACATTTACTTACAAAACGCATCTAACTATAAATCTTCTCCAAAGTTGTAATTTTCAACTCTCGCATAACTGCGATGCAGATTTGTGTCCCCCTGGGATGATATGTCTTTTGCAAAACCTTTTGGGGTACCAAATCTGAGGCCTAACGAGGGATAGTTACAAAGAATTTGTCTCCAGCTGGAATGATATGTCTTCATGAAACTTTTGGGGTTGACCAAATCTTGTTTGCAGAGGTTGGATGATTGGGTTGAGTTTCATTAAAATACAAAGATTTCATATCAGTCCAAACTTTGACGAAGGTGTTGCCTGGACTATTAGGCTCTACCACCTAGAGAAGTATGAATTCACCGCCTAGTTATTTGGACTCAGATATTGGGTTTTCGACGGCAAAGTGGCCATAACACAATTGAAGCTACTCGGGAGTTTAATGTCGACACTAGGATTAAAATGGACAAAAAATATTAAACATAACACCATCCATTCAATCAGTCATTAACCTCCTCTTTTCAATTTCAAGTTTTTATTTTATTTTTTTCTTCCATATTATTGAAATATTATATAAAATAACAATGTGAAAGGTGTGTTAAAATAGTTATTTAATTTTTGTATGGAGATTTATCTAAAATAATTGAGCATCGAGTTAAGTGGAGTTAAGTTATAGTTGAATTTAATGTGTAGTTGTATGTCAAGTTATTTAAGGTGAGTTGCTTGTTGGAAACATATAAATATCCTTCACCAGGTTCATTGTAATCAATCAAGTTTTTTGTGATCAATACAAGAGCCGTAACTCGTGTGTTTTGTGTGTGAATTTTGTGTTTTGGCTCCTCTT
>APFE031101102.1:380753-402397 GCA_000404065.3 Pinus taeda
CAAGAGGATAAGATAATGTTTATAGTCCAAATATTATTAAGAGCTAATAATATTCGACTGTTCTATTTTTTGACTGGCAGTCTAAAAATAGACTCTGCCCATATGTCTAAAAATAGAGGTCAATCTATTTTTACCAACATGACCAATAATTCATAAATAGCATCCTGCAACTCATAGACCATGATCCATATGTCTAAAAACAGACATAGTCTAAAAATAGACTTTACGCCAAAAATAGCATGCGGGCCCACTTAGTGAAGGCGACTTCTTTTCACTAAGCTCCATCATCTTGTTGCATTTTCAACACTAGAGACAACGGAGGGAGATGGAAGGGGTCCAACTCTTCAGCCAGAAGGTACAGCTCTAGAACCTATCCCCTCTCTCAATTATTCATTTTATCTTTGCTAAATTCTTTGTCCAAGCCTGGTCCCTCTAGACTTATGAATTTAGATAGTCTTCACGTTAATAATGTAATAGAACAATTGGACAATATCATTACCTCCATTCTCAAATTACATTTGAATCGAAGCCCTGTGGCGTGTGAAGGAGCAGAAGCTCTGTTCGTTGCCTTCTCTATAAAACTCCACTATAACCTCAGACCTCGTGATAAGGAACTCCTCCCTTGGGAGGCAGTGGGGGGTTTGGGTATTCTTCCTATTCCTATTGGACCTCATAAAACTAGAGGCAGGAAAACAAACATTTCAAAGGCTCAAAAGAGAGCCAAAATTGATATTGCTGATGGCAAACAACTTTCCATTTCAGGGGTGCTTAGAGCAGCGCATAACCCCCCTTTGTTTCTCAATGATCATTATGCCTTTCAATTGTAGAGGATTAGCGAGTTCTCCTAAAAAACTGGCTCTGAAAACGTTGATTAATAGTTACAACCCTAATGTGCTATTGTTGCAAGAAACCCTGGGGTCTGGGGAGGAGATTAGTTAAGCTTTTCTAAAAATATTGCCCAGATGGACTGTCCAGGCTTTGGATGCCAAAGGGAGATCTAGGGGATTGGCAACCAGAGTGAAAGAGGGAAGGCTGAAGGTCCTTTCGTCATGGGCAGTGGATCAGGCTCTAGGAGTAGTAGTTTACTCTTTGGAGTTGTGTACAAACCTTCTCATTCTAAACATCTATGGACCTTGTTAGGACCGGGTGTCATACTGGAACAACTTGTTCTTCATGTCCTTTATGGAAAACCCAGACCTGGTAATTGGGGGGGATTTGAATTTTTCATTGGGTCTATTTGAAACATGGGGACCCTCAATGCACACTGGTCCACTATCTGATTTTTTTTTCTCAAACAAAATATGTGATAAGAAGTTAATGGACATAAATCTGATAAAGCCCAAACCTACTTGGAGGAATGAGAGAACAGGGGAAGCTAGGGTGGCTAAGAGGCTAGAGCGTTTTCTCATGAGGGAAGAAGTGGTGGCCAAAATATTGGTATTGAGACACTGGGTAGGAGAAGGAGGAGACTCAGACCACTTACTGATTTTGCTTGAAATGAAAGGGCCAAATAAAAAGCCGACAACACCATTCAAATTCAATCCATCTTGCATTAAGGAGGACTCTTTCAACAATTTATTTAAAATTACATGGAGGTCAGGGGCATCAAATGAGGGAGGGGGGAAAGCCTACTGGTCCATGGAAAATCTGAAACGTTTAAAGAAGCCAACTATAGAATGGGTCAGAGCGAAGAAAGCTAAAGAAGAAGAAGACCTTAAGAAGATAGGAATAAAACTTGATCAACTAGAAAGCCTGGAAGAAGATGGATATGAGACCGAAGGTAAAAGGGATAGGATCAAAATGTTGGAGTTAAAGAGTAGAAGTATACTAGCAATTAGAGAAGAAGAGTGGTGGCTAAAAAGCAGGGCAATTTGGTTGAATACCACTTGATGAAAACTCAAAGTTTTTCCAAAAATATGCAAAAGGTAGGAAAAACTCAAATACTATTTGGTCCTTAAAATCGAATGATGGAATACAGGCAAAATATTTTGAGGAATTGTCTCTGTTAGGGAGGAGTCATTTCAAAAAACTCTTTAAAGCTCCCTCAGAAGTATCAATTGCTGAGGTGGTCAGGACATCTCAAGTATTCCCAAGGTACCTGGAGGAGGAGAATAATGAAACTATCATGGGGGAAGTAATTAAAGGGGAAGTTGAAGGAATATTAAGGTCAATGCAAAAGGATAAGGGTTCAGGCCCGGATGGCTGGACAGTGGAGTCCTTTCAACACTTTTTTGAGTCTCTGGGGAATGAATTCACTGAGGTAGTCGAAGAATCCAGGGTAAAAGGGTCAATCTATGAGCCTTTCAATTCCACTTTCATAGCCCTAATACCAAAAAAGGAGGACCCTTCATCTTTTGAGGATTTCAAGCCAATATCATTATGTAATTGCATCTACAAAATAATTGCAAAAGTAATTGCAGTAAGATTGAAACTGATCCTTTGAAGGAATATTTCAAAAGAATAATTTGGGTTCCTTTATGGTAGACAGATTCATGAAGCAGTAGGAGTGGCACAGGAAACTATTCACAACATAAAAAAAAGGTAAAAGAAGAGGTGTTGTAGTGAAAATAGACCTATTCAAAGCATACGATCGTATTAATTGGTTGTACATACGAATGTTGTTCACTCATTTATGATTCAACATTGGATTCATAAATTGTGTCATGGGATGTTTGAATAATGTTAGTTTTTCTATCTTGATCAATGGGGCGGCTACACCTTTCTTCCAGAGTCAAAGAGGATTGCGACAAGGGTGCCCTCTCTCTCCCCTTCTCTTCCTTCTAGCTACAGAAGGTCTTAGTCAAATAATAGTAGAAGATAGAAGAGGAGAGATAAAAGGGATAGAAGTGGCAATCAATTTATATATAACCCACTTGTTGTTCATGGATGATATTCTTCTCTTCTGTAATGGAAGCAGGATTGAAACAAATGACTTAAAACTTATCCTAGAGTTGTTTCTCAAAGCTACGAGAATGTGCATTAATAAAGAAAAATCACCACTGATATTGGAAGGCTTCATAAGGATGGAAACTAGGAATATTCTAGAGGATCTCCTGTTTAAGGAAAAGAAGTTAGTTGATAGTTTCAAATACCTAGGGTACTACTTAAAGCCTGACTCGTATAGGAACCTCGACTGGTATTGGTTGGTGGCCAAAATTGAAAACAGGATAAAACATTGGAGTTTCAAATGGTTATCCAGAGTAGGAAGATTAGTCCTTATCAAATCTATAGTAATGGTAATACGAGTATATTGGGCAACACTTTATTGGGTACCAAAAGGAATTCTGGAAACAGTGAGGAAATTATGTAGCAGATTTTTATGGGCTTGATCAAAAGAGGACTTGGCACTCCCATGGGTGGCATGGGACAAGGTGGCTAGGTTGAAGAGTGGGGAGGGTGGGGAATCAAATATCTCACAGCCTTCGAACCATCTTTAGCATCAAAGCTGGAATGGAGGCTATTAACAAAGGAAAATCTATGACAATGGTAGTAAAAATAAAGTATATTGATCCCACCCCTCCAGATGAATGGATCAAGATGTCAGATAAGAAAACTGCACAAGCGTCAATATTTTGGAAATCAACTCTAGAATCAATCCAAATTATTGAGCAAGGACTCTCTTGGCAGGTGGGAAATAGAGAGAAAGTAGGAGTAGGCAAGGATCCATGGGTGGGTTGCAACGAAGGCTTTTCCCTATCCTCGGGCATCATCGATCAGTTGGAATCAAGAGGGATTTATCACTTGAACCAGATTGGGAAAGTAGGGCAATCGATGATTTGGGGCCAAGCATGGTTATCTAAAGGAGATCTAAACCTGGATCAACAATGGGTGGAGGAGTGGCAACACTTGATCAGGGAACATTCAAGATCAAATGTACGCATCATAGTCAGACCAGATAGGTTGAGGTGGGTCTATGCCCCAACAAGGAATTATTCTCCAAAATATGGATGCAATTTTCTTATGCCTAAGAAGGGATGGGGGAATCCAGAGTGGTGGGTGAAACATATCTGGAAACTTAAATATCCAGCAAAAGCAAGAT
The DNA here is from genome assembly GCA_000404065.3 of Pinus taeda. Taxonomy (NCBI): domain Eukaryota; kingdom Viridiplantae; phylum Streptophyta; class Pinopsida; order Pinales; family Pinaceae; genus Pinus; species Pinus taeda. The sequence continues at coordinate 384,793 of APFE031101102.1, forward strand.
TTTTTTTCTAGTGCATCCTTTAGAATAAAGTTCCAACATGGGATAATCTTTAGAAGAGATCCGAGGTGGGATTGGGCTGGTAAAAAAAGATGAAGAATCAATACAACATTTATTCCTTAAGTGCCCTTTCAACAGAGCAATGTGGCTAGAATTGGGGAGGTTGTTAAAGAAAATTCAGAGATGGGATGGTGGTGACCTCAGGGAGTTTTGGCAAAATTGGTAGAAGGATTCTCAGGAGGAAAACGTGCGTAACTTACCTCTTATAATAGCCTGGGGTACCTGGTTAGCCCATAACCAAAGCATCTTCAAGGATTAGGCTCCTTCCTTTAAGCACATTTCTATTGAATGTGTTTCCATTTATGAGAGTATCCCTGAACCAATCCAGAAAACAAACATTAGAGGGGTAAGGGAGGAGCAGATAAGGGGAAAATCCTTGGGCTTATTTCGACGGGGCATCCGATCAAAGGAATAGGTGTGGGGCAAGCATGGTGATTCACTTGACTGCACAAAGAAGCTTAAAGGCCTTAGTGGGGCTAGGTAAAGGAACAAATAATTATGATGAACTTCAGACTCTAAAACTCCTTTTATGTTGGCTCACACATCTCGAAATTACTTCGGTTTAGATTTTTAGTGATTCTCTAAATGTCATCAAATGGTTCAATGGAGAGAGCAGATGTCAAAACTATATTATACCTCATTTCTTAGAAGAAGCCATAAATCTCAAACAAATTTTTTAATTCCATTACTGTATATCACATTTACAGGGAACGAAACAATGCAACAGACCACCTTTCTAAGGAGGGTGTGCAATAGGCTTTAGACCGCTGATGCATAGAAGAAGCAGATAATGGAGAGATTCGTGTGTCAGACCAGCCTCCTTTTGAGACTTAAATAATTACAAAGTCATTGCTACAATAATTTCTTGTTTTTTGCTCGGCACTCATTTGTGTTTTTGTGTATTTGGATACTATGGTGGACAGTCATACTTTTTAAAAATGTTTTAATTTTTGCTTTGAACAAAGACAAAAATATTGGAATCATGTTGTTGAATGTTGCTGATCCTATTCTTGTTTGTGTTGTTTTCCTCATTGAGGAGGCCCGGGAATGGAATCAATGACCATTTTTGCTCATATTGAGATGGGAAAGTATTTTGTTTATGCTTAGGAGCTCATATAAAACTCTATGTTTAGATGAAAAACATATAGTATTCAGAATGCTTAAGTGCATAAATTATGTAACTTTTTATTGCCTTAATAGAAAGTTCAAATTTTTCTTTGGAATTTTTTTTATATCCAACATATACATGTTTGGTTAAAATGTTTTGTAATAATATATTTACTATTATGTACATACATACTTACAAATATATTTATAAACATATGATCATATTTTAATAATATATCTTAATAATCATTATATAATATGTGTACATTAATATATATACACTAATATATGTACATTATGCAAATAAAGATGATGAAATGTCATGAAGAGGCCAAAACAATCCAAAAACTAAACAATTCGAACGGAGTTCATCAAGCCATCTTGCCAAGACAACAAAACCAATGGAATACTTTAAAAGATCTCAATGTTTATTTCAAAGGATGAAGTCAAGTAAACTGAATATTGGAAGGTTGTTGGAGAACCCACGATAATGGATGTGTCAAAAATTTTAAGGTCACTGTATGACCAAGCAAAAACATATTTATACTGCTCAAGGAGATTTATTAATGCAATTCTCTCTGAAGGTGAACACCCTAATCCAATATTGACATTTTCCGAACTTTGGTATGTACCTAAATTAATGATTTTATGATTCATAATAGGATTGTTTGTTTTAGCATTTACAAGTTATCATAAAAGTCCTCTAGCTTAACCACAAAATTGGGAATTGAATTATCAGTTATGAGATTATCACCTTTGAAAGATTTGTTGATTTCAAGATCATGGGATTGTTCATCTATGACATGATTTTCATGTGTACCTTCACATGTAAGAAATTTAATTATATCATTATCACCATTGGACACTCGCAGATTAGTGATGTTATCCAGGATGGAAGGTTTGAAAATTAATTATGTCGAAAATCAATCAAGATTAAAATCTTAAGGAGGAATCAACTTTGAAGCCACATTAGCCAAAAAACCAACACTAGCATTTTGTAGTCTCGAAATGGCAGAAATAGTGAATGAGGAAAAATTATAGATTAGATCTTGGACTAAATATTGGTAATTTTTCAAATTTTTGGAGACACGGTGAATAACATTTTTCACTAATCATGTCATTAAACATGATTAACACCATGTAATAAGCTTTAAACTTGAGTTTTATTTTACATCGAGAAATGACTTGATGTCTTGTCGTTTTACAATATCAAAAGCACAATTATCAATGACCATGATTTTCCCTGCCCAGATCAACGGAGGAGAAACCTATTCGCACCCCCCCTTTCACGGGCCCAAAGCAACATGGCACTCTCTCGTGAGTTTGCACCCCCCTCATCCTAAACCTCTTACTACCCCCCCCCCCCACCACCCCACTTTGAAATTCGCTATCGCTCCTCTGCTCCTGCCAACGGTTAGTACATCCCCTCTCGTGCATTTCCCTCCACAAATCATATTTTGCCACTTGTCCATCTATTACTCGTTGCTACATTCTCGTTATCATTTGCATGCTACAGTCATATCCGTTACCATTCTCCCATTATCCATTAATGAACCTAAATCCCGTTTGGTAATGGTTCCATCCCAACGGTAATTGATTGAGGCCCATAAAAATACTTTGACTCATTTCACGCGGCTCCCCTAGCTACTTTGATCACTACTTTAAATTGTAGGTATTTTTCAGAGTTTCTGCACTCCTACTATCAGCACCTATAAAATTTCGACAAATTCAGAGCCCAAATACCCTTGGCATAGATTTATTCCTTTATCCAGGTACCTGTTAAATCCAAATTTTTTCCTTTGATATTCTTTCTCTTTCAAAATCCATAGTCATGGCACCAAACGGAAAATCCTAGTCTTCTAATAGTAAATCTAAAATTGATGAAAACCCTAAGACTTCTACTATCCTAGACCTAGATCATATGCCATTAGTTGACCAATACTTTAAGATTGCTAACACTGAGTGTGAATTTGACTTGTTCGAATTACATCACTGGTTAAAGCAAAATTATCTTGATCAACAGGATGACATTAACCTTTGAGAATCTTTATTGCCTATGTTTATCTTTCTTCATACTCATTATTTCCATGATCTGGTCATGTGGTGTCAAGCCAGGTATAATCCACTAAAAAGAACCATTGTGGCTCAAAATGGAGACATTTTGGTCTCCATTACACTAGAAACCATAAACCAGGTGATGTTGATTCCTCGGAATGACTCCCTTAGCCATTTTTCTGCAGTTTTTCTAATGGACCTATATCATAAGCTAACCTTTCCTCAGAGAGCTCAAATTTATGAGAATTTTCTCCCAGAAGACTCTCAACTTCCTAAGAAAAATCCCAGTTACCCAGCTTCCATGTTCCATGAAAGATCCAAGAAAATAATTGTCCAACTTTCTTTACTTTTAGGGTATCCATCAGACCATTGGGTAGATGAGCCTAACTTAGGCTTTCTACCCATTTTCTCTACTAAGCACAAGCCAACATTCATGTATAATTTTAGCCAATTTTTGGCTGATAATATGCATGAATAGGTGATGAAAATTACTACTGAAGGCATATTCAATTATGCATCTAGTCTAGTCTACATGTTTATTTTTCAACACGGAGACAAGTTTCCAATAAACATACACATGCAAGATGATCAGGGCATCAATCAATAAGTGACACATTGGACCTCGTTAGTCAGAAGAAACTCAACTGAGTTTAAGTTTTCAGAATTCATTGACATTTTTGTTCATACAGTTGCAGGGCTTCTTATCAGTCAGGATGAGCCTAGGATTAGTGCAGAAATCAAAAGGGTTTTACACTTAAGTGAGTAGACAAAGACTGGATACTACTATTTATACCAAAATTACACAGAAATAAGAGTATATGGATGTGAGTTGGCTCCATACAACTTGCCAAAGTATGTTCCAATGAGAATTGTCTCTCTGGAATATATAAGGCATATGATAAATATGGATGAAAGCCATTTTGTATAAAGTAAAACGAAGTCACAATTCAAAATCAAGACTCAAGTAGGCCCGTTTATATGCAATATAGGACAATAGGTGACGAAGAAAATTCCATTCTCAAGCAGTTCAAATTTCAGCCTAGTTTCACCTAGTCATATTATCCATTTAGTATTATTTCTAATCCAAGGGTGGAACTCAAAACCCCACCTTATAATCATACCCCTGGGCCAAAAATTGTGAAATTTATGAATCAAGACTAGTGGGAGGAGAATACACTTCAAGAATCAGAAGAGCAAACTCTGTCTACAACTGCCCTTCACACTCCTATTCCTCAAGACAAACAGGGGAAAAGGAAAAGAGAAGAACCTTCATCTCCAGCCTGTACAAAAATATGTGCTCAAGGATTTATTATTCAACAGAATAATCAAAAGACGTAGCTCCCAGATGTGACCATTTAAAATGAGGAAGAGCACCAGACTATTGTTATGAGTGGTTTGTAGTTTTCTATAGGGTCAAAAGAACACCTCCCTAACACCCCATCCTCTTCGGTCTCATAGAATCCTTTAGACAAGCCAAAATTAGCAGAATTGGGTGAACGAGATGACCCCAATATCTTCAACAAGTTTTTGCAAATTAAGCAGAAGAATGAAGCCCTAAAGGCCATCTCCAAAAACTTCTGCAAATTATAAGAAAACCATTTTCTCATTTGATACAAAATTAATACATCCTATTGATCAAATGGATATGCATAGACAGTCTGGAGAAATGATTTTCTCCACCATGACAAATACTGCCATAGAGATTTCAAAGTTAAAGACATCTTTCTCAAATGTCCAAACTCAATTTAAATTGGAGAAGATTTCTTCATTAGAAAAGGACACCAGAATTAAAACATTGGAAGATTTGGTGATTAAGCTGGGATATGATCCCGATGATGTCAAAGCAGTGGAGGAGAAAATCAAGAAGAAGAATGCAGATATTGCAGCACTTAGAAAACAACTGAAATTGCCTTCTACAGAAGATCCATTGGCAAAAGAGATTGAAGAAAGTGAACAACATAAGGAATACATGCTCAAACTGATCATTGAGCAAAATAAACAGATGAAGGAGATGGAGGAACAAATTGAGAAACCCATTAAAGAAAAAGAAGAGGATGCACAATTAATTACAACTCCAGTGACAACCATACCCATCACAGTTGCAGATACAATAGGAGATTCAACATCAACACCTGATGATTTAAATAAAGTTGTACAAGACTTATCTCTTCAGAGAGGGGAAAATGACAGGCTCCAACAAAAGCTCAAACATGTAGAAGCTCAAAAGGTTAAAAATGATTCTCTTTTGGTAGAAGAAATGCATAAATCTCACCAACTGGCCAAGAAGTTTGACCAATTGGAAAATCAATCATTAAAGGATTTGGGTAGATATTAATCATGCCATAACTCAGTTTGGCCATCTATCCAGATTATATTTGAGAAAGAAGAGTTAATTGATAGATGAAGAACAACCATTGAGCAGGTTAGAAAAATATTGGGACAAAAACCAGCAGAGGCCACTTCCATGATCATAATCTTGACTTCAAAGACTAGGTCAGAGTTGGAACAGATTCAGATTGTAGACAGAACAAAGACCATTCTGGAGATCAAAAAGGTGTTACAGAAAAAGGAATTTAATGACCCAATTGGATACCAAGTCTCAAGCTCTGGAAAATGTTGTCGAGAGATTTCACACTAAATTTAATTTACTAAAAAAAGAGGACTGTTAGGGCTAGTAGCACCAAATGACAGACTTATCGGCTTGGAATATTACTGTGTGGCATTGCCACATATATATCAAAGTTTGCAGGTATTAAGGGACATGTCACAGGGAAAGCATTTATTGAAGCATTAGAGTTTGATTTAACTATCAAACATGAAATCAAGCATATCTTTATCAACAAGCCCACTTTCGAGAAGTATACTGAGATAGATGAGGTATATAGAAAGCTAATAAATCTTTCTATACCAATTGATGAAATATGGGATGAGTTATGTGATACCATCGAGTAAATTTTTTTTATCTCCAACAAACATACAACAACACAACATTTTTGGGGCCAAGTCATCAACAACTTCCTCAAATATAGTGCGAGCATCTCAACAGTTTAAGCAGTTCCATATTTTTGTAAATTAGTTCAGATGTTTCTAGTCTTATATTTTTGTATAAATAAACAGTAACTCTATGTATTAAGGGTTGAACCCTTGCATGAGTTTTTCTAACGCAGAATTGTATCAGACTGAATTCACTTCACATTAATGAAAGGATTCTAGATTGGCTTCAAAGAACTTGTTTCTTTGTGAGTTTGTCTTAATATTTTCACTTCATTTTTTTTATTCTACATGTATTTAAGTTTTGTGAAGATAATTGGGTAAGAGAAAACTAAATATTAGTCTATCTTAAATCCCCATGAAGTTATAATCTATTTTAGTGAATAGTTTATTGGATTGTCTGTCTTTATAAGCTCCTCTACATTTATAAATTTCCAACCATCTTCATAAGGTTAAATATATCTTGTTGGGTTGTAAAAATTGTTTACTTGCATCCTTCCATATGATTAACTAAAAATTTAGTATGGATATTTAGGAAATCATAGCTTCTTATAATTCTTCCTTTCCATACCCTATAAATCAAATTATTGTTCAGAAGTAAAGAATCAACCCTTTCATAATATGTAGTACTAATAAGGTTTAAACACTTGCCTTAACCTAGTCATCACATTGGTCATCCAAAAAACTTTTAAAACAAACAAAATATTTTAGATGCTTGAGCATAATTAATTAACCTAGAATTATCTCAGAGGAAAACAATACTTATTTATATAGTGGACAAATATAGATTTAAATGTAGATGTTAAAATTCTGATGATCGATGATGATCAACCAATGCAACAAACTGTACACCTTACTTCGTTTCCAAGAAACTTGATTTTATCCCCTTTATTTATGATAGAAGAAATCTATACAAAATTAAGCATGACAATTGAGGAATCCATAAAAGAATTGGAATAAATTTATTCAACTCAGTCATATGATTCACATAATTAGCATAGTTACCAGGGAAATAAGCATCACCAATCCTTAACTATTCTCGTGAAATTCTACTTATATGCTTTCTTTCAGATATTACATTCACTATGATCCCCAACTAATACTACATGGATTTCTTGTTCATGGGAAAGGGAATTTGAGCAATAGACTTGACCCACTCTAGGTCCACTTTAATCCCACTTTTTACTATGATGTGTCCCAAAAGGTTTCCCTCGGACACACCAAAGGTTTTTTTCTTAGGATTTAATGATATGTCATATTTCTGAAACTGCCCAAAGATTAGCTTTAGATAACAAAAATAGACAAATATTTTCTTTTGAAACACTATAATTTCATCCAAGTAAATCACCACACTTTGGCCAATCAATCCCCTGAAGGCAATGTCCATAGCTCGTTGAAAAGTGGCACCTGCATTTATAAGTCCAAATGACATTCACCTAAATGCAAATGTACCATATTTTGTCCTGAACGTTGTTTTCAAATTGTCGGGTTCTGTTACTAGAACTTGGTTGTATCCTGAGATGGTATGGGATAACCGTCCTTATCAAAAGCCCGATTTAGGTTGCGAAAATATATACATAAGAATATTTCTCTATACTTATTTATGACTGGAACCAAGTTATATACCTAAGTATAATGATGAACTTTAAATATGACCTGAGCATCCAACAACTTCCTTAGTTCTTTCCAGATCAGGGGTTCAAGCATAGAATGAACTTTTCTCAACTTTTGGTTGAAATTGCTTCACCCCTTCCTTTATAGGTATCACGTGCTGGATGATTCACATATCACAAGTTTTCAAATCATCATAAGTCCAGACGAACACATATTGATATTGTTGGAAAAGATGAATAAAATCTTGTTCTTGGGGAGAATAACATGTGTCGAGGTTCACATACTTGAGATCTTCCTTAGTTCCCAAGTTAACTTGTTCGTGCTACAATGTGGAACTTTGGGTATTTTTCTTGGTTTGACCCTTGAAGCAGTTCTATAGGTCATAAAGCTTCTTTAAATATACAATGCCCTTAAGCATGGGATTTCCTTTATGCACTTAATCTCTTTCCTGCAAAGACTTTTCGTGCTCATCTTCACCAATTGTCGCATCCTTAACCATGTCAGCATTAGCCATGAAATCCAGTTTTTTCTAGTCATAATTGAAAACACGTAAATATACGTTGTCGGGTATAAATTTCTTGTAAATAATCTCAATAGAAAAACCATATCTAAGTGGTGATAACCTAGCAGTCGTATTAGCTAAAGTTCTTGCAACTGCGTTATTACTGCTAGGAACATAATTAACGTTAAATGCTCCGAATGAGGATATAAGATGCCACACCTCTTGCTGGTCGTTTTTAAGATTAGGTGATATGCAAAGAATGGTGTTTCGTACATGACGTGTAACAATCTCTAAGTCACCTATTACCTTTAACATTTCCACTTTGAATTCTATGGATTTCTTTAGTCCCAGTATGAGTGCTTCATATTCTGCAATGTTATTTGTGCGCTCAAACTCCAATTGACATGAAATCAAATACTTATTCTTCTAAGGATCAATGAGATTACAACTAGCTCTAGAACCCTCTAGTGTTTTTGAACCATCAAAATGCAAAGTCCAAACATTAGTAGTAACTAGGTTAGTTTCTACACTAGTACTATTTACATCTATGTTACAAGGATCATTAGCACTAATTGGATTACAAGGAAGAGGTTCCAATTGTGTATCTAGTGGTACAAAATATGTTTGTGCAAGATAATATCTAAGATCAACTTCTAAAAAAACAATTTCTAAAGATTTATTATGCAAAGTTAATCAACTCATTTAGTGTTTCAATCGTCGTAACAATCAACTTCATAAAAGGTTCTCTTTCAACTCGAATTTGATTATTCTTGCCTATATAAGGAAGCCACAAATGAGACTAGTGTGTGGCAAAATATCCTTGCAACTTACTAGACCAATCTCTACTTAGAATCAATCCATAAGCTTCTAGAATGTCCACAATCACAATGTCAATTCATTGGTGAACTCTATTATCATAAGATAATGAATTATAACATTTTTTAGTTCACTCATTTCCTGAACTAGTGATCTATCTAATTCTATGACTCTAGCGTCAATATTTTCCAATTTTTGCATTAATTTTATTTGCGACAAATAAATACATAAGATTCACGGACTTACTAGAATCAACAAGGAAAATATGAACATTATAATTGAAAAAATCAAATGTTAAGAGAAAAGGGGGCCAATAAGTCTAGAATTTACATTGGCAACATGAACTTCTGATTCGAGGATAGTGGGGGCTTACCGGGTGAAGCTTGGGAAGCAGTAATTGTCTTGCCTAACGGAGGTTGAGACGCGAAATCCTGGATGATCAACTCACGTTGGCTTGCTAAATTTTCTAGCTCATAGATGGAGATATCAACACAAACTTTCTTCATATTCTCAATGATGTTGTACTCAATGTCTTCTTCCTTGGTAGGGTGTGCTGAAATAGTGGGTGGTGAAACTTTATGTGAAACATCAGGGTGATGGACTTGTTCTTATTATTCCCTAAAGTATTTCTTAGAGGGTTGAGCGCTTTCAGATTTCATTTGTGAGCTCTAAGTAGGATTTATAGTTGGTAAAATTTTCCTCGAAAAGTATTTCCTTACATCTTGCTCACGCATCGATCCTCTGCTCCTCAAATTGTATTGCTTAGTTTGTTGTTGCGGAGGAGATTCACTCACTAGGGGCTCACTAGAACCTTTTCGATCGTTATTCGGAATAATAGCAAAAGTGAAAATTGAAACACCAACACTTTTATTTTCCTGCGTCGAGGTTGGTTCATTAATCTCTTGATCCTTCTCTGAATGCTCTTTTGCTGACATGCTTTTTATGATATTGGCAACCATAGCACTCATATTACGTTTCCATTGTGAGCATGTTTTTTTTAAATGTGCTTCTTGATGAAATGTACAATAATTGGCCATACACAAATTCTCAATGTCAAATACAAAATTAGAGCTTTGAGCAAACTTAATTGGTTGGTTGGTGGTCTTCTTTAAAAATAACTTAAAGGAATTATTATTAGTGGATGTATCACTTTACTTCCTTTTGAGCTTAGATACTTCATTAGTTAGCAAATTCAAGGACTTAGTCAAGCTTTCCATATCAAAAGAATCCTTCTCTTTAGTTTTAATGGATGAGAGCTGAGAGTTTTTCCCAGTTTCCTTGAAGTCCTTTGAGTCTTCCTGACCAGTAATGACCCTAATAGATCTTAATTCATTCTCAACAGCAATTACTTCGGTGAAATTAAGAGATAATGTTTCCTTTGTGGCTCTTTTCACAAAGACGGAAACACTAGTAGGCAAGGCAGTAGTGTAATAATCCTTAGTGATTGAATCATGAAGTTGCACATTAGTGGGGAACTTTAAAATACAAGTAGATATTTGATTGAAACATTTCACCTTCTCTTTTTCCCCCATATATATAGCGTTAGGTTCTATGAGTAACATGGCAGTAGTTTTATCGTCAACATATTTCTCCTTAAACTCCATCAAATTATGGGTTGAATTTGTAGGAAGGTTATGATGCCATACTGACGCTCTACTCTCATGATTGTACAGAAATAACCTACAAGCAACATCACCATAACATACCTCTAACATTCTTAGATGTAAGTAGAAGTCATCAATGTGATCTTTGACCTTCGTCTTCTTATCAGGATCATACTTTATGAGTAATTTATTCGGGTGCTTTAGGAAGTGATGAAGGTTTCCTGGGAGAGCGAGAGGCCCTTGGGCCATCAAATCCAATTGGTAATATGCCATGTATTGATTATCTTCCTCCTCATCACTCTTTGATTCTGAACACTCTACTTCTTCACTATTCAAATTTTCGTTATCGTTTGGTTATTCATTATCCCTCGGTTGTTCATCATCTAAAAAATGAAGTCCTCCATGTCTCCCTCCATATTTTCCCAATAGGTGGTGGAATATCCCCTTGATGATGAGATTGTTCAAGTGATTCAACTAAATTGTTAAGAGTAGTAGTATTAGTTTACATCATTTTATATTTCTTGTTTGTTGGTTTCCCTGCATATCTTTATTGTTGATCATGCTCTCGCCTACATAGTCCAACCAATGCGTCGATGACTGCCTTGGAAGTATCACTTTACATGAGTTGGCCTATACTTTGCTTAGGTTAGGAGTACCAATAGAGTTTGATTTTCTTGTTTATTTCCTAATTTTCTTACATTGTTTTGCTTTGTCTTGCTTCTTTCCTTTGTTTGTTTTCTTTTTCACCCATAGGTTAGTTTCCACATGAAATCATGTTTTGGCTTCTTAGACAAGCAGGATGAAATCCAAGAGGAACTTTTACAACTATCAACACTTGGTTATTTGTCTATTCCCTCTCTTTATGTGAATCTTGCATTTCTTCTAGTCAATGATACCCTGATGGAAAATATGTTCCTTTCAGAGAGAGTCATGGTGGAATCACGATGCTTGCACTCTTAGCTAGTATCTTGTAATCTAATCAATTTTCTATATTCGGTTAACCCTTGTCAAATCAGTCAAGTAGAGTAAGGAGAGGGGGGAAAACTTAACAAGTATGTCAGAGGTATATATAAATATTCTTCTGTGAAGGGACAACCTCTTCTTCTCTCAATAAGTCGGGATCCCTCTTCTACCTTATGAAATAAATAAGTGCCTACGCGTAGTTGTTTGAAGAATGAAAAATGAAAAAAAATAAAATAAAGGGCAAAAGAAGAAAAACACTATCCAGGCTCGCTGGAAGTGGAGCAATGCTTATGTTCCTGAAGTGACTTCGCTGGGTATTGTCCATGCCTGCTAACAACAGAGAAACACTAGATATGAAACTAAAACTCTGATAATATATTTTACTTTTGCATTTATATACCCATCATCCCCAATCGAAACAACTCAGTTTGACTTGGCTTGGTATGCCAGTAAAGAGAATGGTAGGGACTACATCTTTAACTCAAGCTAGTGAAGCAGCTATGATAATCGAAGAACTAAACAATATTTTCGAAAGAGTTAGACTCATTTTGCATGAGACAATGTCCATACAGAAATCTAGAGTTCTACTAGCGTGTTGCCAATGTTGTAGTGACTACAACCACCCTCCAAAATTTTGCCTATGCTTCAATTTTGGAGCCTTCCTTCTAAACCACAACAACTCATCTTGCACTGATCTAGGTACTTATGCTTTGACTGAGCCTTATTCTTTTCATCAGCTTGTGTTTTCTCACTTAGTTCATTTCTAACCCACAAGCCGATCTCCTTGTAACAACCCTGGTGAAAATTCCATGTAATAAAAGTTAATAAAGGAAAAAATAATAACCACGAGTGATGGGACACTTATTCCAAGCTGAATGTTAGGTAAAACATCCTAGTGGGTGTTCATTTGGTTTATTATGGCTAAGGAAATTGGCAAAGGCAATGGCTAAGGCTTTAGAAAGGCAAAATGGCATTTTTGGCACATTCATTTATGAAAATAATCGAAATTAGGAGAAAAGTAAGGTGAAAGGTCACAGGTTGCAAGTGAGGAGGAAATTGAAGGAAAATAATGGAAAATGAATAAAATAGAGGCCTAATTAGCAAAAAGGCTTCTGAGGATCAGTTGGTACCTTTTATCAGTTCAGTTTTAGAGCTCTCTCATTATTCTCTCTCTCTCTCACTCTTGGAAACTTAGAGTTTTATTGGAGCACTTTGGCATTGGATCAAGAAAGGAAAAGAAGGTAGGAGGAAGGAAGGAGAAAGCAAGGAAGAGTGGGATCAAGCAGCTACAACAACATTCTTTGCAGGTATCGATTTGCATGTGTATTTTCTTTGCTATATTTGGCATGCATGGTATTGCTTGTGGTTCTTTTGTTGTTATGTCATGGGTTTTTCCATGTGTGACAATGTTTTCAACCTAGCTTGCCATTTTCAGATAGCCATGGTGTGATGGGGTTCTCATGTTTTGGTTGAGCTGGATTGTCAGATGGATTGGAAGCTGAGTCAGGTGGATCTCCAAATGACAAAACACATGGCCTAGTAACCTCTAAACTGGACTGTGGGTTGCGGTAAAGCCAGATTTTGTGTTGCCTTGGTGGGCCTAGGAATCCTTCTCGGTGAATGATGGGATATGATAAAGCCAAAAGGTGGATTTCTCTCCATTTGGCCTACTAATCTCGGGTTGGGATATGCGATAAAGCCTAGAGAGTGGGTCTAAATTTAGGGCCTAGTGATCTGGTGTGGATTACAGTAAAGCCTGAGAGACTTGGAGACAGGAAAATATCTCACGATGTACGTGGATAAATCTGGTGGCATCCATGCTTGTTTTGGCATAGTGATCTAGTGGAGATCATGGTAAATCTTGTTATTACATGTTTATTGTGTTGGCGTAGTGATCCATGATGTATTACGACAAATTCTGGTTTCTATTGATGAGGGTGATGTAGTTTAGCCTTGGGATGCCCTTGTTGGTTCTTTTGGTTTGAGTCCCACATTCATGCTTGGAATATGGAACGAGGGTGAATGGTTGAAGAGATATTTGCCTCATCCATTCTATGGTCGGGTGGGACATGGTAGTCGCATCCCAAGTTTGGATTTTTCATCATAAATATGAGGTTATTTCTCCTTGTATTTCTATGAGTATTTACTAGTTTATATGTGGATCATATGGTTGTGATTTCTGTGATATTTCTGTTGCTATTATGTTGGTTATGTATATGTTTTATGAAAGTGGCTATGTATGGCTCTCATCATGTTTTTACGTGTAAATGATTGAACAATGTATCTATGACCTAATAGATGATAATGCAACAAATGACATAAGGAAACACTACTTCTTAGTAATTCTCAGATAAGTATGAGACCCCTATGCTTAAATATGTTGTTTACACCAGTAGATTACATATTCATGATATGTTTGATGAAATTATTGTCATGGCTAGTAGGAGTCCAGTTAAGGGCTTGTTCAAGTATTTGCATTTGAATCATCGTTCCCTTGTTATCTTTTTGTTCTGAAGGTGTCATTAAATTATGGGCAGTGACATGGGATTTGGGCCTGAAAAGATGGCTCAAATCCTGGGGATGTTGGCACATCACTAAGAAAAATAGTCCCTGGATGCTGGCATGCCTTGTCATGAGAGCATCCAGAGCCTCTTGGACGCTATCACGCCCATATCATGGGAGTGTTCGGGGGTCAAGTGGTCTAAAACATCGGTGGGACCCAGGGGCTGGTTACCATAAAGGATGGCATGGTTCTTAGGAGTCCTTTTGATGATGTGGAAGGTCTATATGATGTGTTTCTATTGATTCTATTTCCTTAAGGTCACCTAGGAGTTTGAATCCAATCATAGTAGCCTCTCGTCACATGTCTACCCCAATTGGTCGGTTACTTGGGTAGATGTGGAAGGAGGTTGTTACAGAGTGGTAACATAGCATGGTTCACCCCTCAGACTGGATGGGCAGTGTGTTGGTCATGCATTCATGTCATTTTCACGTGTGTTAATCGTCCTTGTGATCTATGTGCTTGTTGCATATGCATGGTTTCAGTCATGGTTGTAGTGATGTCGCCATGTGAAAGAGGATGTTGTTGTTATGAAGTATGCTGTCATGAGTGTATGATTGGTTACATGTTGTTTTTGCTTGCATATTGTCAGTATACGGTTGTATGGTTGTTTTTGTCATGCATGAGGTCATGGTACGTGTAGTTGATATGGCCATGCATTTCTGATTGGACTCTAGCTAAACTGATGGTTACATGGTTATGTGCTTATGTATTATATGTATATACGTTGTCATGATTATGTTATACATGTAGTAGGTTGATTGGTTGTTCTTGCAGATGAGATATCCTCCCCAAATTTCACTAAGGTTCATTATTTCTTTGTGATTTAATTTAGCTGACATAGTATGCCTTGCAGGAAAGAGATAAAAATGACTAGCAAGATGGTAGACTACAAAGACTCTCCCTATGAATCAGATGAGCAGCATGGTGTTGGGAACTTGTTACACAGTAATTTGTCACTGTCTCCCTATCAGTCTCCCTACTGTGTCATGAAATCAAATCCATCATGCTCATGCCCTCTAAATTGGCCAAATGACCCTCTTTGCCAAAGTTTATTTCATCATCGCGTCTGTTATTGAAATAACCGCGCTGACTGGCGGCTTTCAGTGCAACTGATGCGCTGCCAGTGCGGAAGCACACGGGTTTTCCGCGCTTGTCGAATTTCATAGCCAGCGCATCCTCTGTTTGTATCAAGTCGCGCTGACATAGTCTCCTCCGTTATCAAGACGCGACGTCAGCGCTCCAGTCCAGTTATGCACCCGCGTTGATCCTGTTTAGGCGAGTTTGTTCTAACAGCCAGCCTTCCAAATGACTCCAGACCTGGTTGTTGGCCTTGTGAATGTTGCCCTCCCTTCTATGGCATGTCTGTTCGTCATATGAGCCACCTTTCTTGGAGATAAGCTTATCCTTCCACCATTCATGGAGACTCCTTCTCCTATATAAGCCTCCACCATTGCTATGAGCAGCTAGTTTTTGGGATATAGTTTTGGACAGAGTGGAATTCATAGTGTTTTTAGTGCTGCTCCTAATAGGCAGTTGGTGTGTTAAGTGTGGATTGCTAGAGAGCTTAAGGAAGGTTGTGAAGTCTTGTTGTCTTGTGTGAGAGAGAGAGAGTTGTTCGTCTTGGGAGATCTACCTCCAAGGGTGAATGCTTATGAGACTTGCTGACTGGACCCTCTTGAGAAGGACTCAACGTCAGAACATTGGTTGTACCTTTCTCTGTTTTTGATTAATAAATAATAGATGACTACTGTTATGGTTCCATTCTCATTTGTCTTGTAATGGTTAATGTGAATTACATCCTTTCTGACTTGATGTATAGTTGCTTTTATTAGATATCACGCTTGTGTTTTTCCCTTTTGCATGTGCAGTGGTCCATCCACGAGGATAGTGGAGGATCGTGACCGACCAGAGCAAGGAGCGAGAGCGGCATCTCTTCATTCAAACAATAGCGTTGGAATCCAAGTGGGTTATTCTCACCCACTTGTTAATTACAACTAGGAACCTGCGGTGTAGCATTGTTCGATTGTTGCTAGACCCCTGTTGGGCTAGTAGGGATTGCCTCTATCCGTAGAGGGGGATTTACCTCTCCAACAATTTGGCGACTCCGCTGGGGACGTTGCTTGTGTCTCTTGTTGTTCATCCTTGTTTTTGAGTTTGATTGTTATTCTCTTGTCAAAGATTGGGGATTAGTTCTCTGCTTTTAGATTTCCTGGTCCACTCTCGGAAATGCCTTAATTGTTTAAAAAGCCATTACTTTGGTCTGGGAGCTTTTGGTTTGATTATGCCTGTTTTTTAGCCCCAGCGCGGTTTATATCAGAATAGTCGCACTGACGTCGCGTATCTGTTTCTTTGACTTCACTCTCATCGCGCTTGTACGTTTAACAGTCGCGCTGACCTTGTTTTCGAGCCAACGCCCTTAAGCCGTGTCCTTCCGCGCTGACAGCGCAAAGTTGCTACGCGTGTTGTCTGGTCAGCGCCCAGTTGCTGAGGGTCATCCGCGCTGATCCTGTAGAATTGAATTTTGTTCAATTTTGCCTCCTGAACCTGTTGGTTTGACTATCCCCTGCTCTTTCCACCTAGTTTATGACTTGATTTCTGTTGTCTGAATTATGAGATACTTGCTTGCGAAGTCTTGTTCCGCAAGGGTTCGTTTATTGCTTGCTTTTCGGTTTTGCAAAACCTTCCTCTTCGCTTTCGCTGCTTGGTTGTATTTTGCCATGACTTTTACAGTTGCTGGAATGTGTTAAGTACCTGTTTGACTGGTTTTAACTCCCATCCTCCGGGTGTTTGCTTTTCTCTATTGATTTCGCACCCTAGCCCTAGGTCATCTAGTGGCCGTGTGTGTGTCAAGCCTTCCGTGGGAATTTTGTTTTCCCGTTTGACCAGCCAACTTTAGATTTGCTTTTTACACTTGCTCAGTAATTGTTGAAGTGTTTTTGGTTGTTTTCCAAGCGATTTGCTTCCTCCTTGTTTGAATTCCTTTTTGTCTTGCTGAGCTTAGATCACATAGCTCATACAAGCCTTAGTTTTTCTTTTGATTTGGAAAACTGTTTTGGTGTCTTGGGAACTTTGTTGTGTCTTCATTGAGTGATTTTATTCCTTTTGCTTGGTGTTGCTGTCTCTCAAAATTCATTTTAAGTGCTTTGTGCCATTGAAAAGAAAATCAAACTAATATCTTTTGCATTCAATAGTTAGAAGGGAAAAAGAACATTTCGTTGATTTGTATTTTCAAAAGAAAAGTTTCGTTTCCTTGCCATTAGCTGCATTAGATTGTTTGATTGCTTGTGTTCATTTTGTTTGATCGAAAAATTCTTAACCTTCTCATAGTTAGAA